>SZWC01010109.1:12565-38456 GCA_023375785.1 Penium margaritaceum
CTGCGAGCGCGTTGCGGCAAGCTGCACGAACGCCTCTACTGCCTGCTGTCGCGCAAGCTGCGCAACGCTGCTGCTGCTGCTCGCTGCTCGCGCTGGTGCTGTCACGCTGCGCAAGGCTTCTGCTGCTGTTGCTGCTGTCGTAGGCTGTGCAACGCTGTTGCTCAGGGTGCAGTTGCTGGAAGCTACTCAACGTGGCTCTTCGCTTAGCGTACAGAACGTTGCTGACGCGTGTTGCGGCAGCAGCAGGCGGCTGCGAGCAACTGTACTGTGCTACTGCAGCTGCCAGCCATGGCTGCCCGCAATGCCCGCAGCGGCTACCGCTGCTACTGATGCTGCGCGATGCACAATGCACGCTGCTGCTGCTCTTTGCGACTGCAAAGCCCTTGGCTGCCACGTGGCGTCGCCCTGATGTTTGAAGGTTGATGCCAAGCTGTTTGTACGCTGTTGCACGCACCTAATCTGGTTCCTACTTGTGCAAACGTTGCTGCGGCTGCTTGCTGCTGTGCAATGCATGTGGCTGCTGCTGCTGCGCGCTGCTTGCTACACGCTGCTTGCACGCAGTGACTACACCGCTTGTACGCGGCTGAAAAGCTGCTGGCAAGCTGCTGCTACTGCTCCCGCCGCTCCGCATGTGACTGCTATTGCTGCTGCTCCTACTGCCAATGCTGCTGATGATGCTGCGCGCTGCTTGCACGTGCAACTACGCCACGTGCATGTGACTGCAGCGCTGCTATCACACGGTTGACACTTACACGTGCCTTGTTGTTGTTTTGCCGCTGTTACCGATGGTGCTGCTTCTGCCGCCCATACAACAGCTGCAGTAGCACCCGGTGGGATCCTAGTGAATAATAAACCTAGCTTAGGTGGAAGATGAAAGCTGTCGTTGTTGCTGTTGCACACACGTTTGTCGCTCCTGGACACTTCTGTCTGCGTGGCGCCACGTGGTGCATCTCAGCTGCGTTTCAGACTCATTCTGCTGCTTTGTTGCTCACACAGCCCCCCTGTGCTCTGATACCATGCTGAAATAGGTCTAGGGCATGCAGGCTCATGTTGGAAGAGACACGAGCTCTGATGGTGAGTGGGAGAAATGCAGCGCCAAGATTTGGCTAAGTCTGGAACGAATAGATTAAGAATCAAGGAGTGAGTACAATGAGCCCTACACTGAGCTTTTGTACTGGGGACTGGCGGCTAGCCCACCAGGCCCCGTCATCCCCGCCGCACCAAAAGGCACGGACAGGGAGTACACATGTCCTAGAACATGAAACCATAAACTGGAGGTCTCCCGAGGCACTGGAACAGTCAACCGTGTGCCCGGGTCTCGACCGACAGGTAAATATCAAATATACCCCAAACACAACCAGAATATGCGGTGACACACTAGCATCACGGTCTAGCCAAGCTAGGCAAGTTTAGGCCTCCCGAGACGTCGGAACATGTAACCGGGCGTCCGGGTCTCAGCCACACGCAGACTACACATGTCTGTGAAAAGGTCCCTAAGACTAGACCAACCAGTGCAGGGTCTCCCGAGGTACCGGCACAAACCACCGTGTACCCGGGTCTCGACCACAGAGAGTGGACAATCTATCAGAAGCAATGTGCAGTCAACCTTTGTGGGTCTCCCGGAGCACTGGCACAAACCACCAGGTGCCCGGGTCTCGACCACCGAGAAAACTCTACTAGATACATATGGGTAAGCTGAGCTGCTAGAATGCATCATTCATGTCACAGAAAAGGTGATGTAGCCACCGGAGAACAATCAGCACAAACTAGGAGACAAGGCTACATGATAGCTCAAAGCCCACACACCAACAACAGGAACGGCACAGACCACAACACTCCCCCATGACCCGATGGTACGCATGTCCATACACGTGCAGCACTGGTACAACCACATAGTGAGTGACACAGACAGATTAGACGGCAACGTGCATCCCACACTCAACCACTGTCACGCACGGGGCGAAGCCCAACAGAACGAATGGCCACCGGGAACTTTCCGCGGGCAAGTACCTTCGTCAAGAAATCAGCTCGCTGCAAGTCAGTGCCAACCCACATGATGGAGATCACGCGTCGCTCCACCAGATCCCGAACGAAGTGATGCTCAACCGCAATGTGCTTTGTGCGAGCATGAAAAACACCAGAGTTCTCCGCAATGGCGAGAGCACTCTGTTGTCGCAACGCAGCACTATGGCGGGTACTGACTGCCCAAGCTGAAGAAACAAGCGCTGCAGCCAGACTGCCTTTGCAGCCCCTGCCCCCAAAGCCACATACTCTGCCTCCGACGAGCTACGTGCGATGCAGCCCTGCTTCCCGCTTCGCCAAGACAAAGCGGTACCACCGACCAGAAACACGTAACCAGTGCGACTGCGCCCGTCAGGACTCCAAGCCCAGTCGCTGTCAGTGTAGCCATCAAGGACCACCGAACACTGCCGACGAAAGCAGAGTCCGAGGTACGGCGTGGAGACCACGTACCGTACCACTCGCACAGCCGCGTGAAGAGCTCTCGCACGTGGAGCTTGCGAGAACTGAGTGTGGAGGTTGACGGCGAACGCGATGTCGGGACGCGTGGTAGTGGCCAGGTACATCAGAGATCCGATAAGACGGAGGTACAAGGTCACGTCCATTGTCTCCCCCAGCTGTGTAGGGTCGTCCACCTTCACATCATCCTGCCCATCAGGTGTGAGTGGTGTGGAAGCAGTGGGCACTGCACCAAGGAGATCGCTAAAGCGCTCCCCCACGACTCGTGCGTATCGGGCCTGATGCAGCAACAGTGTTCGACGTCTGCGATCACGCACAATTTCATACCAAGAAACACCGATGCAGGACCGAGGTCCTTCATCCTGTAGGCGGTCTGCAAGACAGCCTTGGCCTCCTTCACGGCCTCCAGCGACGGAGACGCGATCAGAAGGTCATCAACATGGACCAGGATGGCGGTAAACCGCTCGGGTGTTGGTAGGATGAAGAGTGAGGGGTCTGCCTCGCTCTGTACGTATCCTGCGCGAGTCAAGGTGCCAGTGATCTCCCAGTTCCAACACCGTGGAGACTGCTTGAGGCCGTACAAGGACTTGCGCAAGGACCAGACCTTCTCACCGTCCTCAAAGCCTGGTGGCTGAGCCACGTAGATCTCCTCATCGAAAGAGCCATGGAGGAACGCGTTGTTCACATCCATCTGGTGTAGTTCCCAGTCATGCTGAGCTATTACACCAAATAGAGCTCGAGCTAAGGTCATGCGGCCGACAGGGGCAAAGGTGTCAGTGTAATCAACTCCCTCAATCTGAGAGAACCCCTTGACGACCAAACGAGCCTTGTAGCGTTCCAGTGAGCCATCCGGCTTCACTTTCTTGCGAAAGACCCATTTGACCTGAATTGCCTTCCTCCCAGGGGGAAGGTCGACCAGCTCGTAGACTCTGTGCTCTCGGATAGCGTGAAGCTCATCCTCGCAAGCAGCTCACGAGGCATCAGCATCCTGCGATGGGAAAGCCTCCCTCAATGTGCCCAGGTCCGGCGCCATAGAGGGGGAACTCTGCGTGGCAAGTGCACACCCTTAGTGTCTGGCCTGACGGCCACGAGATCAGCTGCTGCGTCACAGGCGACATGGAACTCGCGGGTGACCAGGTCGTGCCGTATGGGGCACGCTGGGTGTACCTCTGAGAGCTCAGTACGGACACTCAGGCCTAAGGCCTTTGTGCCGGGATCACCGCTCGCGATGCTGCGAGAGGAACGTCTGGGTCCGGAACCCGACGCTCGCTGAGCTCCGGAATCCAGTGGTCGAAGGCGACCACCGGGCTCACGAGAGTAACCGGAGGTCGAGGGGCGCACCTCAGGCGCAGGAACAGGTACGACCACAGGGACAGGTGCAACCACAGCTGGTGAGGGCTGAGATGAGGCAGTCGGAGATGCCGTGCGCGGAGATGCGTGTGTGGGGGACACTGAGCTCGGGATGACAGCGGGCAAAGCTGGCCCGGACACAGAGACCGGAGTGTCAGCCGACAAAGAAACAGGAGTGGGCTGGGCTGGGTCAGACGCCGGAGCAGGGGTGCCAGTGGACATAGTGGGTGATGCAGGAGGGGGCGTGGGAGCAGCAGTTTTTGTGGGATGCGAAGTAGGCTGGACAGGCGGGATCTCTGGACCAACGGCAATGATAGCCGGATCATCAAGTGCTGGAGATCGAGAGGGGACTCGAGCGGACACATCAGCATGGCGAGGAATGGTCGCTGGCGAAGAGGTCTCCCCCATCCGCCGAGGACCCTCACAGGAAGGAACATGAGCTGCAGAGAGCGCTGTGATCGAAGTCAGATCACGGTACGTGAGTGACTCAAAAAACAGCGCATCACGAGACTCAATGACACGACGGCGAGTGGGGTCCCAAAAACGCCAGGCCTTCGACCGCGGGGAGATGCCGATGAAGGCACATAAGCGACCCCGAGGGGAGACCTTGGACCCCTGTTGGTCCTCGGTATACCATACAGAGGCCAGGGATCCCCAGACGCGTGCGAGACGAAGGTCGGCACGGTGGCCAAACCAGAGCTCGTACGGTGTAACATGATCCGGAAGCGGACCATGCGGGAGGCGGTTCCAGACCCAAGTCATGTAGGCGAAGCCATCGAAAGCGAAGGACTCTGGGAGACCGCACTCAGACCGCATGGCGCGGACCGCATCCTCCATGGTGCGGTTCCAGCGCTCAGATACACCGTTCTGCTATGGGGTAGCAGGAGCGGAGACCTGGTGAAAAATGCCGTGCTCAGCAAAGAATGAGTCCATCTCGCTGAGGAACTCGCCGCCGCGATTCGAGCGAAAGGTATATAGCGTGTGGCGAGACTCACGCTCAGCCATCACGAGCCAGAGCCGAACCGCAAGGGCTGCGTCGCTCTTCTGACGCGGACTGTAGAACCACCGCATCCGAGTGAAGTCATCAGTCAGCGTCAGAACATACCGGCCCCTCTCGGACAGTGACTCGACTGGAAGGGGACCCAACAGATCCGAGTGGACCAACTCGAGGGGCCTCAGCGCTCGGGAATGCGAATCAGGGTAAGTGCACCGGTGTATCTTACCCTGAGCGCAAAAAAGACAGTCGGTCTTTGGTGGCTTCTCGAAAGAAGCCACGTCAAGACCAAGAGCGAGCTGTGTCCGGATGAGCTTCGACACAGTGTCAGAGCCCACGTAACACAGACGTCGGTGAAGCAACCGCTGGTGTTCCGGGGATAGAAGACCAGTGACAAAAATGCGACCAGAGGAGGAGGGAGAGCAAGGGGAGGAGGGCCGAGCAATGCGGTACAGTTCATCTACGTCTGAAGCACGCAGGACAATGCTACGGGTGTCAAGAGCAGTCACAATCGCTGAATCAGCGGTATGCTCAACGGAGAGACCCATCAGTGTGCAGGCACGCACAGACAACAGACTGAGCTCAAGATCAGGTACAAACAGCACGTCAGAGAGATACAGGGGGCCAGACGGACCATCAAAGCATACAACCCCAACACCGTGAGCCGGTAAGGACTGACCAGAACCTGTACGAACGGAACTGACAGTCGTGACAGGACCAAGTACCACAAAGTCACTACGACGACATGTCATGTGGTGGGTGGCACCGGAATCGATGATCCAAGTGCCACCGGAGTCACGACTGGTGGACGTCACTGTACAACGAGCGATAGAACACTCGGCATCAGAGGGACGCTGAGCTGTCAGTGAGAAGGAACGACGTACATCACGAAGGTGAGACTCATGAATCCAGTTAGTGCAGTCAGGCCCATCATCATCACATGCGGACTGTGCTCCCCCACACGTGTCATCATGAGTCACGAGGACGGATGAACAAGCAGTCTGTGACCCACTCGACGATGACGACACACTCGCACCTCCCTGAAAGCGAAGCGCCAGAAGGTGACGAAGCTCGGCAATGGTGCGGTCACGTGGGTCTGGATCACTGCTGCTCACCGGTGAGGATGCAGGAACAGCTACAGTCGTAGTCGCCGCGCGTCTAGAGGAGTGTGCGGTCGACGTCCCGGACGCGGTGCGCACAGCATGGGCAGCCTGAAGTCCGCGAGTGATGCGCTCCCAGTCGAGCGGCTGCTGGCACTCGGTGTAGCGATGGGCGCCTCCACAGTTGTAGCAGTGCACGGAACGGCCACTGCTACCACTGGATGACGACTGCTGCTGACCCGATCCGCGCTTCCTATTCTTCTTCTTCCCCTGGGCAGCTGCTGCAACGCCCTGCGTCTGCGTGGGCGTAGACGGGGTCGAAGAGGAGGAGGAAGATGAGGTCGTGATGGAAGAAGGTGAGGGCGACTGCAGGAGGGAAGACGGTGGTGAGGCGAGGACTGCGACAGCGAGGGAAGTCTCCTGATGTGCTACTACTGCCTCACGGGCCGACGTCACCTGGAGGAAAAGCTGATGAGCCCACGGGAGCAGCTGCAGGGTGGCTGAGAAAGGCTCGAGAGCAGCGTCGCTGTACCGTGTGAATACATCGGTGTACTCCAGGCGAACTCCGAGCATGATCGTCCGAAGCGTCCACAGCTGTGTGCCCCCTGAGGTCCCCAGGCGCGTGTAGATACGCATGGCGCGTCGCCAGTAGTCCGTTGCAGGCTCCGCTGGTCCCTGACGGAGGGAGTGGAAGGCACGAATGTGTGACGCACGGGTGGCGTGCGTCTCTGCGGCCAGGCGGAACAACGCCAGATCCCAGCCTCCACGAGGATCAGCTCCGGTGCCTGTGCCAGCCTCGCCGAGGAAGGGACGGAAGCCAACAACAGTCTCGCGTGGCATGGCGTAGAGAAGTCCTCGCATGGCTCGGGCTGCTGTCAGCACCTGTGCTGGATCTGTAGACTGGTATGGGGTGTGGTAGTAAGGCCACACTCCCTCAGAAGTAGCCCACACCTGAAACAGGATCTCCCAGCAGTCAAATCCGTCCTCGCTGATGTACCGTGGAGGTGGTGCCTCAAAGTCCTTTGGCTGCCTCTCCGTGGGGAGAGCAGCCGCAGGCTGAGGAGGGCGAGTGACGGGAAAAACTCCTGGTAGAGGGTGGTCACTGGGGAAGTCAGGTGACGGTCGTATCGGGGACACGGGTGGAGGTCGGATACCCGTCTGAAGCTGACGGAGGCGCTCCTGTAGAAGGCGAATCTCCCGCTCCTGGGAGTCATCCTCGAAGCCTGGCATGAATGGCTCGTCATCAAGGAGGTCCGCAGGTGGTGGGGAAACCACGCCAGGAGGTGAAGCAGGCGGGGCGCCTGTCACGGGCGCCTGAGCCGAGTGCTGGGTTGAGGCCGCAACGCCGGCAACTCCCTCGGAGATCCGCGGAGGAGCCGTGGACTGAGCGCGCAGAAGCTCAGTCAGCGTGCGGATCGCGTCAGTCTGCTCTCACTACAGACGACGTATCTCCTCCTGCTGACTGCGCAGGTCCTCAATGGCCTGCGAGCGAGGGCTCAATACCCCAGAAGAAGAGGAAGAGGGATCACCTGGTCCCTTGTCCTTGTCGTGGGACGACCTCATGTCGCCGCTCACTATGGGACGACAGGTCAACTTTGCCGGATTTCAAAACCGACTGCGTTTCTCGAGGAGTTGAAACGCTGGAAACTTTTGACTTTTCGGTTGAAAATTTGGCTAAGTGTTATGCTGACGTCATTAAGTGGTTGGTGATGTCAGCACGACCTGATGACATCAGCAACCAACCATGCTGATGTCAGCTCGTCCCCTCCCTTTTTCCTTTTTTTTTTTTTCTTGTCACGGTTTTGCCGCCGCGCGGTGGCACGTGGCAGCTTCGCGGAAGCTGCGAAGCAGCTTCCGCCCAGCTGCTACTGCAGCTGTGTTGTCAGCTGCAGCAGCAGCTGCGTAGCTGCGCGTGCAGCGGTGGCAGCGGCGGCTGCGCTGCTGCTGCTGCACACGGCGGCCGCTGCTGTGCGCGGCGCTGCTGCTGCGCGCTGCAGCTGCTGCTGGCTGCCGCCGCCGCGCACTGCTGCTGGCTGCCGCCGCCGCGCGCTGCTGCTGCTGCCGCTGCTACGCTGCTGCTGCCGCCGCGACTGCCGCTGCTGCTGCTGTGCCGCTGCCGCTGCTGCCCTGCTGCTGCCGATGCCGCTGCTGCACTGCTGCTGCTGCCGCTGCTGCCACGCTGCTGTGGCGGCCGCTGCTGTGGCGGCCGCTGCTGCTGCTGCGCGGCTGCCGCCGCCGCCTCTGCTGCTGCTGCTCCGCTGCTGCGGCTATGGGGGGGGAGTGGCGGCTGCACGCACCGCAGCCGCCACACGCCTCTGTGTGGCGGTACGCGCTGCTGCTGCTGCCTCAGCAGCTACGATCTCACGTGGTGGGTGGCGTACGCGGACGGCGACCGGCCGTCTCCAACGGGTCCCAGAAGAACTGCTGCAGCGGTGACTCTCACTGCTGCTGCGTCTCTGCTGCGCAGCTCAGTAAGAACTGTCTCACTGCTCTGATACCATGAGAAAGTGCATAGAAGCTTCCTAGCAACACGGCCGCTGACCGGGCGTCAGTGCCTAGTCAGACGGTGACGACAATCACAGGTCGTACACACAACGGCAAGGGTTTGGCTAGGAGACACAAGTCCAAGTGTCAGAATGCTTCTATATAGCATATGCAGAGAGAAATGACAACTGACAGGTCCAGGGCATAAATACCTGCCGCGGCGCACGGCGGGTGTCGCACGCGGCAGTCCAAGAGCTGTCCTAAAACCGGCCCAAAACCACTGTTTTGGCCGTAACTCTGCGCACACATGTCAGAATCCTACGCCGTCTGAACCTAGACGTGCAGAATCAAAAGACGCACGCAATGACTGGTTGCATGCATGCATCCATCGACTGACAGCGAGTACACAATGCAAAAACATGCAAATGTGCCTCATGCCCAGTCCGCCGAAAGGCGCCTGCAAGACGTAGAAGACACAGCATGGAGTCCCGGTGACATCTGGGGCTCTGGGACAGTGGTCGGTCAGCTCCAGACGGGTAGTCCGCCGCCTGTCGTCACGCCGGTGTCACCAGGGCCGCCTGCCTCAGGGATCTGCACGAGTATGGACACGGCCGAGTGGTCACAGCAAACTGTACAAGAACGGCACAGCTCCCCCAGCTCTGTAGAGCTTGTTACTCAGCTAACCAGCCAATCAGGAGATAGACCTATTTTCTGGCAGGCAGGCTTTTCTCGGTGAGCCCTTCTAGACAGCCGACAGCCCAAAACCTGGGCGTTGTCCGTTTTGCCTGAAAACTGCACCATACCATAATACCGACGCTGCAAACGCAGTCGTGCGGTCAGAAACAGCTAGAAAAATCGTAGCAAGGAGTTATGGCTGCCCAAACCCAGGTAGTGCCTACGATGATCCATGATGCCGAGCAGGGCCATGTAACATGCAACAAGGACCCTATGCAGAGCATGACGATGCAGACGCGATGGGACGCGCTGGGACGCGCTGGACGCATGCAGATAGCAACTGCGGTGGCAGTGACCGCCGGCAGCACGACCGCCGAGGAGGCCTGCTGATGGAGCTGAGCACGTCGCCGGAGAGAGGAGGCTCCAGTGATCTGCGAGTAGACCTCAGCGTGCGTCGGCTCTACCGGACGACACTCCATCAACGTCGAGTCCCGCCGTCAGTCATCTGCATGCCGGTGTACACAAGCCGGGAGGACACAACAGAGCACAATGAGAGATGCGCAAAAAACCAACACTCCCCCATGACTCACACGTGTAGTGCACATGGGCGGGCAGAGACACGGTCAACATCCAGACTCCCCTAGGGCACGCAGAGACGCAGGTAGAGACAGAGAGGGCAACTCACGGACGCACGCCGACTGAACTCACAGCCTTCTTGAACGAGTCCCGTTTCAGTGCCTTGGTCAGGAAATCAGCCAGCTGCCGTGCTGTCTCAACCCACACGATGCTCATGCTGCCGTCATGCATCAACGAACGCATATAGTGATACTCAGTATTGATGTGCTTTGTGCGTGTGTGATGCACGCCGTCATTGACGGCGATGGCCATGGCACTCTCATTGTCAGAATGCAAGGTCATGGATGCGACAGACTGACGCAACTCGGACAACAGACGACGCAACCACACACTCTCACACGTGCCTAAGCCAAGGGCAAAGTACTCAGCGTCAGCAGTGCTGCATGCAATGCACTTCTGCTTGCCACTGCGCCAGGACACAGCTGTGCCGCCGATCAGAAAGATCCAGCCCATGCGACTCTTACCGCCTGGACTGCCGGCCCGATCACTGTCGGTGTAGCCCATCGCGACGACGGACGGCTAGTGGCGGAACATGAGACCTCGCCGAGGGGTCGAGACGACATAGCGCAGTACTCGGATCGCGGCCTCGAAGTGGAGGTGACGCGGCTCTTGAGAGAACTGGGCCAACAGGTTATCGGCAAACGCGAGTTCTGGACGCGTCGTCGTCGCCAGGAACATCAGTGACCCGATGACCCGCAGATACGTGGTCACATCAACTGCCCCCCCCCCCCCACAATAGCTGGGTCAAGACTCTTCAGCTTCAACTGACCATCGGGTGACATAGGTGAAGATGCGCTAGGCACAAGGGGCAGGTCCTCAACGAAGCGAGTGGACAGGGTCTGCACATANTCTTGAGAGAACTGGGCCAACAGGTTATCGGCAAACGCGAGTTCTGGACGCGTCGTCGTCGCCAGGAACATCAGTGACCCGATGACCCGCAGATACGTGGTCACATCAACTGCCCCCCCCCCCCCACAATAGCTGGGTCAAGACTCTTCAGCTTCAACTGACCATCGGGTGACATAGGTGAAGATGCGCTAGGCACAAGGGGCAGGTCCTCAACGAAGCGAGTGGACAGGGTCTGCACATAGGCAGCCTGGTGGACGTGCAGGGTGCCCTGGGAGCGATCATGCTCGAGTTCCATGCCCAGGAAGACTTGGGCAGACCCGAAATCCTTCATCTGGTAGGCGGTGTACAGCAAGTCCTTTACACACTGGATGGCGGCCGTGTCTGGCGACACAATGAGGAGATCTTTGACGTAGACCATAACTGCGGCAAAGGTCTAACCTCGCGGGCTGACGAACAGAGCGGGGTTAGTGGTGTTGCGCTGGAGGCCGCCACGGAGAAGCGTGCTGCTGATCTCCTGGTTCCAGCACCGAGGCGACTGCTTCAGGCCATAGAGGGCCTTCCGCAGCCGCCAAACTCTCCCAGTGCCGTCGTTGAAGCATGGGGGCTGCACCATGTAGAGCTCCCCACCCTCCAGTGAGCCATGGAAGAACGCGTTGCTCACGTCCATCTGATGCAGCTCCTACCCATGCTGGGCAACCAGGCTGAAGAGCGCCCGACTAGTGGAGAACCGACCGACTGGGGCAAAGATCTGGTCGTAATCGGCCCTAGGGACCTGAGCAAACCCCTTTGCTGTGAGGTGGGCCTTGTACTTGTCCAAGGACCCGTCAGGCTTCCACTTGCGCCGAAAGACCCACTTGGCACCAATGGCCTTCCGTCCTGGAGGGAGGTCGACGAGGTCATACACGTGGTGCTGCCGGATAGTAGCGAGCTCCTCGGCACAGGCAGCACCTAAATGTGTGGCCTCAGGAGAGGCTCGAGCCTCGCGTAGGGTGGCTGGGTCCTCCGGGCGTGCTGTGGACCGGACTGAGAGGGCGTTTGCATCACCAGCTCTAGGTGGGATGCATGCGAGTGCAGCGACGACAGCATGCCGATGCTCGTGATGAAGCATGGCGTAGCCCAATGCAGAGCCGGGGTGAAGGTCTGCGATGATGGCCGAAGTGGTCAGGCCGAGAGCCTTCGTGCCAAGGTCGCGACTCACAACCGTGGGAGTGGAGGAGACACGTGGAGCCACAGGGGGTCGAGGCACCACGGGACGCGGTGCGACGGTCTGTGCGCTCACTGTCGGACGAGGTCGGAGGCTGCCGCCTGGGCCACGTGTGTAGCGCGGTCGGGCAGGAGATGGCACTGGGTCCGACGGGCCAACGGAGGCGGACGGGGCTACTGGCCCGGAGGAGTCAGCGGACCCGACTAGGGCTGTCGGCACCGAGGAGCTAGCAGATGCGACAGGCGCTGCTGGCCCGGAGGGGCCAGCGGACGTGACAGGAGTAGCTGGGCCGGAGGGGCCAGTGGACGCGACTGGGGCTGCAGGCCCGGAGGGGCCAGCAGATGCAACTAGGGCAGACGGTCCGGAGGGGCCAGCGGATGCAACAAGAGTTGCGGGCCCAGAGGGGCCAGCGGACGCGACTGGGGCAGCGGGTTTGGAGGGGCCAGCGGACGCGACGGGGGCAGCTAGCCCGGAGGGGCCAGCGGACGCGACTGGGGCAGCTGGCTCGGAGGGGCCAGCGGACGCGGCTAGGACTGCTGGCCCGGAGGGGCCAGCGGACGCGATAGGGACTGCTGGCCCAGAGGAGCCAGCGGACGTGACTGGGACTGTTGGCCCGGGAGGGCCATTGGATGCAACAGGGGCTACTGCCTCAGAGGGACGGAGTGATGTGTCACCCGGAAGCGACAGGACAGAGGACGGATTCACCACTCCTCCACGGGACGGGAGGGACACGAACAAGCCGAAGCGGATGAGGTCGCGGGGAAACAGATCCTCGAAGAAGAGGGCATCGCGGGACTCGACGATGCAGTGTTCGGATGGGTCCCAGAAGCGCCAGGCCTTGGACTGACAAGACACACCGAGGAAGGTGCAGGGGCGTCCACGGGGGGCGAGCTTATCGCCTTGCTGTGGGGCGGGCAGCCACACGATGGCCACACAGCCCCAGACGCGAGCCGGGCGGAGGTCAGCGCGCCGACCGCACCAGTGCTGGTATGGTGTGGACTGGCGGGGAAGGGGACCGTGGGGAATCCGGTTCCAGACCCAGGTCATGTAGGCCATGGCTTCAAAGTAGAAGCCATCAGAGAGACCGGACTTGACCCGCATGGTGCGGACGGCATCGGCCATGGTACGGTTCAACCGCTCGGATACGCCGTTCTGGGCGGGTGTGTAGGGTGCACACGTCTCATGGTGGACCCCGCGGGAGGCGAGAAAGGACGTGGCCTCACCCATGTACTCTCCACTGCGATCGGCGCAAAAGCGGCGAAGAGAGCGGCCACACTCACGCTCCGCGAGGACAAGCCAGTCCTGAATGGCTCTGGCGACATCGGTTTTCTGCCGGAGGCAGAAAACCCAGCGGTAGTGAGAATAGTCGTCCGTAAGGGTGAGGACATAGCGGCCATGCTCTCTGACGGACTCGGTTGGGAGAGGACCCATGACGTCCGAGTGGACAAGGTGGAGAGGGGTGGATGCACGGGAGGAGGACAAGGGGTACGTGGACCGGTGCATCTTCCCCTGAGCGCAGTCAATGCACTTAGTGGGGCACAGGAGAGGCAAAGTCTCCGGGTCAAGGCCCTTGGCCGGCTGGGTGCGGAGCATGCTCTCTACGGCGGCAGAGTGGACGTGGCAAAGGCAGCGGTGCAAGAGGCGGGTGTGCTGAGGAGACAGCGTACTGGTGACAAACACATGGCCTGTGGCGGCCGACGGGGAGGAGACAGGAGGAGAAGAGGAGAGGCAAGGAACATACAACAGGTTGCCACGGGCGGTGGCGTGCAGGACGACAAGACCAGACAGACGCAACGACACAGTGCCAACACCACGCGAGTGCACAACGTCCATGCTCATGCGGTCAAGGGCAGTCACGGATAGGAGGCTGAGCTCGAGACCAGAGACGAAGAGGACATCGGTCAGATTGACGTCACTGGTAGGACCACGGAAATGAACGACGCCAACACCATGGACAGGCAACACTTGTCCGGAACCCGTCCGGACACCGGAGACATCGCCTACAGGACCGAGCATACTGAAGGCCTCACGAGAGGCCGTAATGTGATGCGTGGCCCCGGAGTCAATGATCCAGGTCTCAGCAGGGTCCTAGACAGGGGTCGCCAGATCGTTAACGGTCACATGGCAGCAAGCGAGGGACGTGGACGCGTAGAAGGAGGCGTGAAAAGAGACTGCCAATCGTCAAGCCATACAATGTCGTCAAGGAGGGGTGTGGAGGAGACCATGGGAGACGACGAGACAGACGAGGAGACGGGACACGACCGCAGCTCAGTCTCAGTCATGCAGGGCTGGGCAAGAGGCAAGAGGTGACGCTACTCGAACTTCCCTGGGGAGGAGGGCAAGGCAGGCCAAGCTGGAGCGCAATGAACTGCTCAAGCTGACGCTCACGGGAGGATGCCCCGGGAGTGTAGACAGAGTGTAGAGTGACAGCTTCAGAGCCCGGGTGGTAGGAGGACTGAGCCGGCGAAGGAAGCGGAGGCGCCGACGGCTGTGGGTAGTACTGCTGCGGCGCGGGTATCTGCGGGACAGGCGGAGCTGTCGGAGTGGCAGAGCTGCTGGACGAGGTCTGTGAGAGTGGGTGCTCTCTGGAGATTTAGCCTTGGTGTGTGGAAAGCATAGTCGCAGCAGAAAGATAGACTTGGAGATTTGAGGAAGCCAGAGCTGGAAAATACAGGTTAATGAGATTGAACTGAGTACAGGGTATTTATACTGTCCGGCTGGCTGGCCTAGGCCTCAGCCTACTGCTTCCCTAGCTTGCTACGACAAGCTACTTGCACCTGAACTCGGTGCTCTGCTTGCACCTGAACCTGGTGCTCTACTTGCACCTAATGTCTAGTGCGAGAAGTCCCCGGCCGTCGATCGTCGAGATCGACAGTCGATCTTGTCTCTCGGCGAGCCGCCTCATTGCTCGCGTATGCCTCTCGGTGGTGGATGTGGTCGCCGTGTTGCGCACGCCACCGGAAGTGCTGCAACCGTCGCGCGGTCGCAGCCACCGTTTTTGCTGCCGCCGTTGACCGCGGCTGTTGCCGGGAGCCGTCCGTCAAAATGACCCCTCGGCGGGTAGCGTCGCCGTTACGCTACCCGTCGAGAGGGGGGAAGCCACCCCCGCGTGGCGTGTTCGGAACGCCGCGTGGGGGTTCGCGCAAAACAGCCCCCTAGCGCCGGCGTGACCCCCACGCCGGCGCTCGCTCACGCGCTCGCTCGCTCGCTCCTCCTCCTCCTCGCTGTTGCGAGCCGTCGGGGTCGAGCCAGACCTCCTGGCATATTTCCGAAAAACGGAAAATGCCTTGAGTGTCCCCAAATCGTGGGTGAAGCCCCGAATATGCCAGAAAAAAGAGGGCACTTTGTTACATTCACCCCCCCCGTCGGAGGCGCGACGTCCCGGCGCGCCTGAGATACTCCTGGAGAACAGTGTTGGTACCCTCGACATGGAAGTTGGCCTCTGGTTCCCATGAGTTATGCTCAGCCGGGTACCCCTTCCACTGCACCAGAAACTCACGCCGTCGTCCCCTCTGGCGGTCCGCCAGGATCTTCTCCACCTCAAAATCCTCACTTCCTTCGACCCGGACAGTAGGAGGTGGAGCTGTCCCGCGACCCTGAAAGAAGGTGTTGGGGTCACGATAGGCAAAAAGCAGGGAGATGTGGAACACCGGATGAATGGTGTAGTGAGCTGGCAGCTCCAGCTTGTATGAAACAGCCGACCGCTTCTCTAGAATGCGGAACGGACCCACCCATCGCGGCTTGAGTTTGGGACTCCCAACTCCCATCAGCTACAGGTGAGCAGAGTTTAGCATCACTTGATCTCCCACTTGGAACTCCTCCGCAGAGCGATGCTTATCAGCCTGTTGCTTCTGCTGCTTCTGTGCCTTCAACACCCGTTGCCGTACCACGTCCCAAGTGGTGGCAAACCCTTCAGCAATCTACTGCACAGCCGGAAGAGATGTTGTCGTAGCAAGGGCGGCTGGGCTCAGTGGCTGGTGGCCGTAGACCACCTCAAACGGTGATTTTCTTGTTGATGCTGACACCGCTGAGTTGTAGGTGAACTCTGCCACTCCTAGCTTCTCCTCCCAACCCTCTCCATCCGATGGGACCATGCTCCGCAGCAGCTGCTCTAATGTCTGGTTTGTGCGCTCTGTCAGTCCATCGCTTTGTGGGTGGTATGCTGTGGTCAGCTGCACTCGCGTGCCCAGCTTCTCCATGAGATCTCTCCAGAATCGCAAAGTGAAGCGTGGATCGCGATCTGAGACCACCGACTGCGGCACTCCATGCAGCTTGATGACATGATCGAGGAGGAGTTGAGCTGTCCCGGCAGCTGTGATGCTCTCAGGACATGCGATGAAGAGTGCCATCTTGGAGAACCGGTCCACCACCACCAACACCGTGTTGTTGCGTTGCTGCGTCACAGGCAACCCGCCAATAAAGTCGAGCGAGATGTCTGTCCATGGCCTCTCTGATACAGGCAATGGCTGCAGCTCCCCTGGTGGCTTGGTCCTCTGCGCCTTGATGTGTTGGCACACATCGCAGCTGCTCACAAACCTCTTGCAATCAGTCGCCATTGACGACCACCAATATTGGCGTGCCAAGGCTTTGAGTGTCTTGTCGAAGCCGAAGTGACCCGAGTAGTGGGTGTCATGCGCCTCCTCCAGCAACAACTGCTTCAATGGCGCATAGTCCGGCACGACAATCCTCCGCTCTTGACCCGTTCGCCAATACACTCCATCCCACGTGGCGTCTTTCAGCGCACCACCCGTGAACTCATTGTCCACGCCATAGCCGTGCTTGAACAGGCTATGCATGACTAGAGATCCCATCAGCACTGAGATGGCATTGAGGCTCAAGTCCGACCTCCGCGACAGAGGATCTGCCGGGTTCACCTTCCTAGGCTTGTACTAGATCTCGTAGTCAAAACTCCCCTCAAGAAACTCCATCCATCGAGTTTGTCGGCGACTAAGATTCGGCTGCGTCTTCAGGTACTTCAGGGCGTAATGGTCCGTGAAGACCACGCAGCGCCGCGACTCGAGGTAGCACCTCCAGTGCTTGAACGCATGGATCACTGCCAGCATCTCCTTTTCATGGATTGCGTAGTTCAGCTCCGCACCTCGCAATTTGNTCTGCCGGGTTCACCTTCCCAGGCTTGTACTGGATCTCGTAGTCAAAACTCCCCTCAAGAAACTCCATCCATCGAGTTTGTCGGCGACTAAGATTCGGCTGCGTCTTCAGGTACTTCAGGGCGTAATGGTCCGTGAAGACCACGCAGCGCCGCGACTCGAGGTAGCACCTCCAGTGCTTGAACGCATGGATCACTGCCAGCATCTCCTTTTCATGGATTGCGTAGTTCAGCTCCGCACCTCGCAATTTGTGAGACGCGTACGCAATCGGCTGCGGACCTTTCCCGTGATCCTGCATCAGCACCGCCCCAATGGCATAGTCGCTTGCGTCCGTCGCCATGACGTACTCCTTGGATGAATCCAGATGCACCAGAACCGGAGCCTCACACATTGCAGCCTTGAGCTCATTGAAGCTCTTCTGCTCCTGATCGCCCCATTCCCATTGGTGATCCTTCCTCAGCAGCTGAGTCAGCGGCACACTCTTTTCTGCGTATCCCCGGATGAATTTCCGGTCGTAGTTGACAAACCCCAGGAACACCTGGATATCACGCACGCACGTTGGTGTCGGCCACTACTTCACTGCTTCCACCTTGTTTGGGTCCATGCGGAGACCCTTGCCGCTGACGATGTGCCCAAGGAACTCCACCTCCCTTTTCTCGAACTCACACTTGGAGAGCTTTGCAAACAACTTCTCTCTCCGAAGAATTTCCAACACCTGCCGAAGATGTTGCTGATGCTCTTCCAGAGTTCGGGAGTAGATGAGGATGTCGTCGAGGAACACCACCACGAACTGGTCCAGGTGAGGGTGGAAGATCCTGTTCATGAGGCTCATGAACGTTGCAGGAGCGTTGGTCAACCCAAACGGCATCACGAGGTACTCGAAATGACCGTACCGCGTCCGAAACGCCATCTTCTCCACATCCTGCTCCGCAATCCGGATCTGATGGTACCCCGAGCGCAAGTCAATCTTGCTGAAGAACTGCGCTCCCCTCAGCTGGTCAAACAGCTCCTCGACCCTTGGCAGCGGGTACCGGTTCTTGATTTTACGTTGTTCAGTGCGCGATAGTCCACGCACATCCGCAGCTCCCCTGTCTTTTTCCTCACAAAGAGGACCGGTGCAGCGTAGGGTGACACCGACGGTCTGATGAACCCCTGCTCCGTCAGCTCCTCCAACTCCTTCTTTAGCTCACCCAGCTCATTATCGCTCATGCGATAAGCAGCTCGTACCGTTGGAGTCGCTCCCGGAACCAGATCAGTTTTGTGGTCGATGTCCCGCTTCGGTGGTAAACCTTTTGGCTGCTCAGCAGGAAACACGTCACTGTAGCTGTCCAACACTCCCTTGACGCCTTCCGACAGCTCTACTACAGGTGCTATCTGCTGCTCTCCCTCCGGTTGCTTTGTTTCCGCTGCCAACACTTCCACCTCTTTAGCTGCTGCCTTTTGCCGCATCCACACAAGGTACACTTGATCCCCCTTGCGCTGACAGCGCTTCAGCTGCACGTAACTCAACTGCGGCACCTTGCCTGCCTTAGAGTCCTTGTCCTCTGCCCACAACGGCAAAGTTATTTGCTCTCCGCATTTCTTCACTTTCTCCTGGCTGCGCACCCAATCCACAGCAGGATTCCACCGGTGCAGCCAGTCACGCCCCAAAATGGCGTCGTAGGTGTCCATCGGGCACGTGCAAAAGTTCACATCGCACGACAGCTTGGCCAGACGGATCCTTAGAGGCTTCAGAGGTAGTCCGCACTCCAGTTCCCCTTGCACCAACTTGGCCGTAGTTGGCTTCCCGGGTAGCCGTGCAAGCCCCAACCTCTTTGCAAGCTCGTCGCTGAAAAATGAGTGCAACGCGCCGCAATCCAGTAACGCTTTAATCTGCCGGCGAGTCTGGCGCCCCTCGCCGTCCGCAGAACCAGCCGATAAAATTTTGGCTTTCAGGAGGATCCCCGGAACGCTCCCGCTTCCTTCGCTCCGCAGCAATACAATTGGCAGCTCCCTAGTTGTCGAAGGACTTTCGGGGCTGGTGTTCGCTGATGCGGACGAAGCTTTCCCAGCAGATGGCCGCCCGCCACTCACTGTTGGTTGCCGTTTCCCTGCTACTTCTTCTTGCAGTCCTTCTTGTGGTGCCCAGGCTTCCCGCAGATCCAGCAGTTCCCACCATGCGGCTTGCTCTGCTGCTGGCCTCCTTGCACTGCGTCGATCTCCATGGGATCAGCTTGTTGGTGCTGTGTTTGACGCTGAAAATTCTCTTGTTTCTCACGAAAACCCCCTCGATGGTAGCGTAGCGCGTCAACGCGCTCAGCAGTGGCTACCATCGCCTGGAATTTTGTGATGCCACTTAGTGCTAGCGTGCGCTGAATTTCTGCCTTCAAGCCGTCGTGGTACTTGTCTGCCATTTCCGGCTCGCTCATGTCGTCGATCTCCGAGCACAACGCCAAGAAACGGCGTGTGTACTCCTGCACCGAGCCGATCTACTTCAGCTGCTTCAACTTGTTGCGTGCGACCATGGAGGCGTTCACGAGATCAAATCGATCTCTGATGGCTTGCTCAAACTCCTCCCATGTCGTTGGCACACGAGCTTCAGCTTGTCCCGCGCCTGGCTGCCACAACATGGCATGTTGCACAGCTGCGTTCCCACCTCCACCTCGAGTGGCCAGCATATTCAGCTGCCTCCACCACTCCAATGCTGCTCCGCGTAGCAGTGTCACCGCGAATGACACACGCACAGCATCGTCCTCTGGAGGGTGACCCAGAGCCCCAAAGTAGCTGTTCATCGCGAACAACCAGGTCCAAACGCTCGCTCCCTTGACAGAGGGATTGAACGCTTCCGGAGCCTTTGGCTTTGGTCTCGGCGGACTCCTTGACCGGGCCGCCCCAACCTGTCCAGCGCTAGTCCCGTCCCGCAGGTCAGCCATCTGCCGATTGAGCCGCTCGTTCTCCAACTTGAGGGCTCCCAGCTGCTCTACAATCTGCTGCATGGCCTGCTCCATGGCTCTAGATATGCCTTAGCCACTGGAGATCCTTCGAAAAAATTTGGCAGCGTTTCGGCAGCAATCGAAAAATATTCCGATAGCAATTCGGCAGTCCGGGACGAGAATCCGACGTCTTCGAAGTGCGTGGGAGTCACCCGTCGTCTCCCGCGCGCGCACGGTAGGCCGTGTGGACGCTCTGGAAATGTAGAAAACTTCCCAGAGGTTGGCTCGTGCGTTGGCTTCGAAGTCTAGCCAGCAATCTCCCTCTCGATCAGCCTCGACGTTGTCCGGCGTAGTCCGTCCCTTTGCTCCTTGAAGTTTTGCGAGCTCCGGCAGCGCTTCCGCCCAACGCGTGGCTCTGGCTCTGATACCAGATGTGAGAGTGGGTGCTCTTTGGAGATTTAGCCTTGGTGTGTGGAGAGCATAGTCGCAGCGAAAAGATAGACTTGGAGATTTGAGGAAGCCAGAGCTAGAAAATACAGGTTAATGAGATTGAACTGAGTACAGGGTATTTATACTGTCCGGCT
Source organism: Penium margaritaceum (assembly GCA_023375785.1). Taxonomy (NCBI): domain Eukaryota; kingdom Viridiplantae; phylum Streptophyta; class Zygnematophyceae; order Desmidiales; family Peniaceae; genus Penium; species Penium margaritaceum. The sequence continues at coordinate 32,940 of SZWC01010109.1, forward strand.
GGCTAGCCCAGGCCTCAGCCTACTGCTTCCCTAGCTTGCTACGACAAGCTACTTGCACCTGAACTCGGTGCTCTGCTTGCACCTGAACCTGGTGCTCTACTTGCACCTAATGTCTAGTGCGAGAAGTCCCCGGCCGTCGATCGTCGAGATCGACGGTCNGGAAGCCAGAGCTGGAAAATACAGGTTAATGAGATTGAACTGAGTACAGGGTATTTATACTGTCCGGCTGGCTAGCCCAGGCCTCAGCCTACTGCTTCCCTAGCTTGCTACGACAAGCTACTTGCACCTGAACTCGGTGCTCTGCTTGCACCTGAACCTGGTGCTCTACTTGCACCTAATGTCTAGTGCGAGAAGTCCCCGGCCGTCGATCGTCGAGATCGACGGTCGATCTTGTCTCTCGGCGAGCCGCCTCATTGCTCGCGTATGCCTCTCGGTGGTGGATGTGGTCACCGTATTGCGCACGCCACCGGAAGTGCTGCGACCGTCGCGCGGTCGCAGCCACCGTTTTTGCTGCCGCCGTTGACCGCGGCTGTTGCCGGGAGCCATCCGTCAAAACGACCCCTCGGCGGGTAGCGTCGCCGTTACGCTACCCGTCGAGAGGGGGGAAGCCACCCCCGCGTGGCGTGTTCGGAACGCTGCGTGGGGGTTCGCGCGAAACAGCCCCCTAGCGCCGGCGTGACCCCCACGCCGGCGCTCGCTCACGCGCTCGCTCGCTTGCTCCTCCTCCTCCTCGCTGTTGCAAGCCGTCGGGGTCGAGCCAGACCTCCTGGCATATTTCCAAAAAACGGAAAATGCCTTGAGTGTCCCCAAATCGTGGGTGAAGCCCCGAATATGCCAGAAAAAAGAGGGCACTTTGTTACAAGGTCGGAGTGGAAGGGCTTGCAGCAGCGACGGCGGCAGAGGCAAGACGGCGCTCCCGCTGGCGACGCATGGTGGCGATGACGCGCGCCTCGTCCGTCGGGAGAGGGCACGTGTACCACCAGTGCCCGGGCTGACCACAGCTGCGGCAGACCGAGCCACCACTGCTGGACCCGGTCGATGACTGCTGCTGCTGCTACTGTGGCGGACCCTTGCCTTTCTTGTTTTGGCTCTTCTTCTTCTTCCCCGAAGACGATGAGGTAGCTGCAGCGGGGGAGGCGACGACCACGGAGGCAAAGGCAGGGGAGGCGATGGCAGGGGATACATGAGCATCCATGCGATGGAGCTGGGACTCTTGGTGAGCTTCCTCAATGCGGAGGACGAGCTCGTATGCCCAGGGCATGAGGGTGCCCTAGGCCGCCATGGTGGAGAGGACGTCCTGGGGGTAGTGTATGAAGACGTCCGCGTACGCCCTGGTGGCTCCGCGCTTGATGGTGAGGACCGCGGACAGAGGGGGCGGAGCAGATTTGCCGAGACGATGAAGGATGTCCTCCGCCCGCTGCCAGTAGGCAGTGACCGTCTCGGTCTCCCCCATGTGCAGGGAGTTGAACTCCCGGAGCAGACAACTGATCTCAGCGTCGCTGGACAGGAGATGGGGCCTGGTGAGGACATGCCATGTGGTTGCAGGGTCTGGGATGTCGCCAGCAGTGAAGTCGCCGAGGAAAGGCTCGAGGGCCAGGCGGGAAGCCGGAGGGGCGACTGGGACAAGGGCACGAACGGCGCGACCAGCGTCATACAACTGGCCGGCCTGGGTGGAGTCATAAGGGAGGGTGTAGTATGCCCACAGGCCCTCACCTTGCGCCCAAATCCGGAAGCTGAGCTCCCAGCTCCGGAACTGCTTGCCGGCGTGAAGCGACGGCGGCGGCGTCTCAAAGTCCTTTTGCCTGCGGCCGGCACCCAGAGTGGGGCCAAGGACTGAGGTCACTGTCTCCCGCTGGCATTGAGTCTGCTATTGTGCCAGGTAGTACGTGGCAGCAGACACAGCTGGACTGGCGTGCCCTGGAGGGACGAACAACGGTAGCACACTGGTGGCAGTTTGGGTGGCTACTGGTTGTAGCGCTGCAAGCTGTTGCGTTAAGGCAGCGAGCTATTGCTGAAGAGCAGCGAGGGGGTCAGGGTTGCCGCCAACGACATTAGTGGGCGGTTGCTGCTACTGCTGCTGCTGTTCCTACTGTTGCTGCTGCTGCTGTTGCTGCTGTTGCTGCTGCTACTGCTGCTGCTGCTGCTACTGCTACGGCTGCTGCTACTGTTGCTGCTGCGGCTGCTGCTACTGCTGCTGCTGCTGCAGTCGTTACAAGAAAGGGGGGATAGGAGTCCCTCCAACAGAGGAGGACCCCTCCTCATCGGGGCTACCAGCCATGGTGTAGTGTCCCGTGTTTGTTTCCCCCCTTTTTTTTAGTGCTGCTGATGTCAGCAGTGACGTCAGTCGAGGATGGCTGACGTCAGCAGAGGCTACTACGTGTGTGCAACGCTACTTTTTTCCCCCCTGTGTTTGTTTGGTTTTTTTGTTGTTGATGACGTCAGTAGTGACGACAGTAGTGACGTCAGCGGACGGTCGCTGACGTCAGCGGCGGTGGATGCAGCCGCTGCTATGGGGCTATAGTCGCAGTTGTTGGTACTGCCACCGCTGCTACTGTTGATGCTGTAGCAGCTGCTGCTGCTTGGTGTAGCTGCGCCTACTGCTCGCTGCAACTGCGGCTACGAATGTTGCTGCTGCTGCAGCTGCTGTTGCAACTTGTTGCGGCTATAGTAGCAACAATTGCTGCTGCTATAGCTGCTACTGCTGCTTGCTGCGGACGCTGCTGTTGTTGCTGCTACAACTCTGGCTGTAGTTGCGGCTGCTGCTGCTGCTGCTACGGCTGCTGCTACGGCTGCTGCTACTACTGCTACTGCCGTTGCGGCTGCTCTGGCTACGGCTACGACTGCAACAACTGCTGCACTTTCGTCTGTTGTTGCGGCTGTTGCAGCTGTTGCTGCGGCTGTTGCAGCTGCTGCTATGGCTGTTGCTGCTGCTGTCGCGCCTGCAGCGAACAAGAGGAGGAGGGGGTCCTTGCATTTTTTTTGTTTTTTTTTTGTTTTGTTTGCTCGTCGCTGCGAGCTCGCTTCTCGCTGCGAGCGATGAGCTGCGCGTAGCGAGCTTGCTACTTGCTACTGGCAGCAGGCAGCGAGCTCGCTGCCTGCAGCTCGCTGATCACAGTGAGCAGTGAGCTGCGGGCAGCTGTAGCTGCTGCTCCTGCAGCTGCAGCTGCGGCTGCTGCTGCTGCAGCTGCTTGCTGTGGCTACTGCAACTGCTGCAGCTGCTGCTACTGCTTCCTGCTGCCGATACTACTACTGCTGCTGCTGTTGCGGACGGCTGCTGCTGTTTCCACCGGCTGCTGCTGCTGCAAGCTGCTACACACTGCTGCTGATGCCTGCTGCTGCTGATGCCGGTTGCTGCCCGCTGCCGCTGCTGCTGCTGCCGGCTACTGCTGCTGTGTGCTGCTGCTGCTGCGAGCCGCCGCTGGTGCTGCTGTGTGCTCCTGCTGTTGGCCGCTGCTGTCACTACTTGCTGCTGTGGCAAGCTACTGCTCCTGATGCTGGCTACTGCTGTCAGTCACACCTGGAGGACATCGCCGCGTGCGTCGTCGCTAGTAAGGGCCTGACGTGGCCGGCCGCTCTCCTCCTCGCGTCAAGCGTGGGGTCAGTGCTAACGGAAAAAATCCGGCAGCATTTCCCCTGGACGATTGGCCCTGGGAAAAATTCTGATGCCGCCACCAGGCGGGTCAATGCTGTCAAAAAAAATCCGGCAGCATTTCCCTTGCACTGGCGCGTATGGAGGTCCGCCGGCGTTGTCTTGCACCTGTACGTCAGTCTTCTACTGTTGCTGCTACGCTCTAACTCTAATACCAAGACAGAAATGCTAGGCAGCAGGTTGGGGCGGCAGCGTTGTTGATGCAGCGTGCGGGCGTCCATGCTAGTTGCTTAAGTCAGCTGCCCCCTCAGTCTGCTGCTCTAGAGACTAAGTCTGGAAGCTCTGGGTTTGTTACTCAAAAGTGCGCGCACCAGTGTTAGCGCCAGAAAGCAGCTGGAAACTGAAAGTAACTGATTAGCAATGAAGAATGAACAACAATGGGAGACCCCTCCAAGTTCTAGCTCCCCCCCAGCTCTGTGGAGCTTGTTACTCAGCTAACCAGCCAATCATGAAGTAGACCTATTTTCTGGCAGGCAGGGTTTTCTCGGTGAGCCCTACCAGACAGCCGACAGCCCAAAACCCGGGCGTCGTCTGTTTTGCCTGAAAACTGGACCATACCATAATACCAACGCTGCAAACGCAGTCGTGCGGTCAGAAACAGCTAAAAGAATAGTTGCATGGAGTTATGGCTGCCCAAACCCAGGCAGTGCCTACGATGGTCCATGATGCCGAGCAGGGCCATGCAACATGCAACAAGGACCCTATGCAGAGCATGCCGATGAAGACGCGATGGGACGCGCTAGATGTATGCAGACAGCAACTGCGGTGGCAGTGACCGCCGGTAGCACGACCGCCGAGGAGGCCTGCCAATGGAGCTGAGCACGTCGCCGGAGAGAGGAGGCTCCACCGAATTGCGACTAGACCTCAGCGTGCGTCGGCTCCACCGGACGACACTCCATCAGCGTCGAGTCTCGCCGTCAGTCATCTACACGCCAATGTACACAAGCCGGGAGGACACAACAGAGCACAATGAGAGATGCGCAAAAAACCCACACGGTGGAGCCTGTGTTGATCACGACTAGAAGACATGCAAGTGACCTCTTCACTCCGCCCACATACACACCATTACTGCATGTGATGCAACTGAAATGATTCAAAAGGCGCACACGTTGTGAACGATGCATCCTCATCGTCTCAGCCGTGTTCAATATTGGCGCGAGCTCCATCATGTTCAATCGTGCCTAGGAGCAAAATGATAGTTTCAGCATGTTGAGATTGCGATTTGTTTAGCTCACATTGGAGAGTCACATGCAGGGAGACATGCATCCACACATGCAATTGGTCGATGGTTTTTTTTTATGTTGATATGCATGCCCAGACAGAAGTGTAAGTGTAAAGTTCAAGTTGCTGATCCTGAAGGGACACACTCTTGGTAGTATGGGAAAAGGGGCAAAGTCACATACACCCCATTTTTGGAACTAACTAGCTTATCCGCCCGTCATCGAGCGAAGAATAACTTAGCTACCCATTGGTCGCCGCACAGCCACGCCACTAACCAAGAAAAAAAGGCAAACACGCATGGGGAGGCCACATGCCATGCGTCGACGGCGCATGGCATGCGGTGCCCCCTACTAGTATCACAACATACAAGCAGGGGGAGGTTTGTCCAGAGTTTGAGGGGAGTTAGAGACTCCCCATGCGTTGAAAGGGAACCTGCTGGGCCCGACAGTTGTCTCTGCGTGATGGAGAGACCACATGTTTTATCGCCCAGGTGAGAAGTTCCCTAGAACCTTCCTAACCACTTGCCGCGACACTAGGCGTCAGCGCCAGGTCAGCGTGTGACAACAGTCACAAGTTAGAGACAAAACTGCAAGGGTCTGGGTTGGGACACGAACAAAGTGTCAGGAAACTCAAACTGAACATAATTG
>SZWC01010109.1:38510-64982 GCA_023375785.1 Penium margaritaceum
TGTTTTATCGCCCAGGTGAGAAGTTCCCTAGAACCTTCCTAACCACTTGCCGCGACACTAGGCGTCAGCGCCAGGTCAGCGTGTGACAACAGTCACAAGTTAGAGACAAAACTGCAAGGGTCTGGGTTGGGACACGAACAAAGTGTCAGGAAACTCAAACTGAACATAATTGCAAAGAGAAATAACAGATGACAGGTCCAAGGCATAAATACCTGCCGCGGCGCACGGCGGGTGTCGCACGCGGCAGTCCAAGAGTTGTCCTAAAATCCGGCCCAAAACCACTGTTGTGGCCGTAACTCTGCGCACACATGTCAGAATGCTACGCCGTCTGAACCTAGACATGCAGGATCAAAAGACAAATGCTACGACTGGTCTGCATGCATCCATCATCAGACGGTGGACATACAATGCAAAAACATGCAAATAGGGCTCATGGCCAGTCCGCCGAAAGACGCCTGCAAGCTGTAGAGAAGACAGCAGAGAGTCGCGGCAGCATCTGGGGCTCTCGAACGGTAGTTGGCCAGCTCCAAGCCGGTAGTCCGCCGCCAGTTGTCGCACCGGTGTCACCAGGGCCCGCCTCAGGGATCTGCACGAGTATGGACACGGCTGAGTGGTCACATTGAATTGTACAAGAACGTCACAAATCACAACACTCCCCCATGACCCGATGGTACGCATGTCCATACACGTGCAGCACTGGTACAAACACAATAGTGAGTGACACAAACAAATGAGGAACATATGCACATCCCACACTCAACCACCCTTAGGCATGGGGCGAAGCCCAATAGAACGAATGGCCACCAAGAACTTTCCGCGAGCTAGTGCCTTCGTCAAGAAATCAGCACGCTGCATGTCAGTGCCAACCCACATGACGGAGATCACGCGTCGCTCCACCAGGTCACGAACGAAGTGATGCTCAACCGCAATGTGCTTTGTGCGAGCATGAAAGGCACCGGAGTTCTCCGTAATGGCGAGAGTACTCTGGTTGTCGCAACGCAGCACAATGGCGGGAACTGACTGCCCAAGGTCAAGAAACAAGCGTTGCAGCCATAGTGCCTCTCCCTTGTGCCGAAAGCAACATACTCTGCCTCCGACGAACTACTTGCGATGCAGCCCTGCTTCCCGCTTTGCCAAGAGAGAGCGGTACCACCGAGCAGGAACACGTAGCTAGTACGGCTGCGCCCATCTGGGCTCCAAGCCCAGTCGCTGTCAGTGTAGCCGTCAAGGACCACCAAACACTGCCGACGAAAACAGAGTCCGAGGTACGGCGTGGAGACCACATACCGCACCACTCGCAATGCCGCATGAAGGGCTCTCGCACGTGGAGCCTGCGAGAACTGAGCGAGGAGGTTGACGGCGAACGTGATTTCAGGATGTGTGGTAGTGGCAAGGTACATCAGAGATCCGATGAGACGGAGGTACAAGGTCACGTCCACTGTCTCCCCTAGCTGTGTAGGGTCATCCACCTTCAAGGCATCCTGCCCATCAGGTGTAAGAGGTGTGGAAGCGGACAGCACTGCACCAAGGAAATCGCTGAAGTGCTCCCCCACGACTCGTGCGTATCGGGCCTGATGCAACAACAGTGTCCGACGTCTGCGATCTCGCACGATCTCCATACCAAGAAACACCGATGCAGGACCGAGGTCCTTCATCCTGTAGGCGGTCTGCAGGACGGCCTTGGCCTCCTTCACGGCCTCCGGGGACGGAGATGCGATCAGAAGGTCATTGACATAGACCAGGATGGCGGTGAACGGCTCGGATGTCGGTAGGATGAAAAGAGAGGGGTCTGCCTCGCTCTGTACGTATCCTACATGAGTCAAAGTGTCGGTGATCTCCCGGTTCCAACACCGCGGAGACTGCTTGAGGCCTTACAAGGACTTGCGCAAGCGCCAGACCTTGTCAACGTCCTCAAAGCCCAGTGGCTGAGCCACGTAAATCTCCTCATCCAGAGAGCCATGGAGGAACGCATTGTTCACATCCATCTGGTGCAGTTCCCAGTCATGCTGAGCCACTACACCGAACAGAGCTCAAGCTCAGGTCATGCGGCCGACAGGGGCAAAGGTGTCAGTGTAATCAACTCCCTCAATCTAAGAGTACCCCTTGACGACCAAGCAGGCCTTGTAGCGTTCCACTGAGCCATCCGGCTTCACCTTCTTGCGAAAGACCCACTTGACCTGAATAGACTTCCTCCCAGGAGGAAGGTCGACAAGCTCGGAGACTCTGTACTCTCGGATAGCGCAAAGCTCATCCTCGCAGACAGCATGCCAAGCGTCAGTATCCTGTGATGAGAGAGCCTCCCTCAGTGTGCCCGGGTCGGGCGCCATAGAGGGAGAACTCTGCGTGGCAAGTGCACACGCCTCAGTGGCCGGCTTGACGCCCACGAGATCAGCTGTAGTGTCACAGGCGATATGGAACTCGCGAGTGACGAGGTCCTGCCCTACGAGGCACGCTGGATGTACCTCTGTGAGCTTAGTGCAGACACTCAGGCCTAGGGCCTTTGTGCTGGGTCACCACTCGCGATGCTGCGAGAGGAGCACCTGGGTCCGGGGCCAAACGCTCGCTGAGCTCCGGAATCCAGTGGTCGAAGACGGCCACCGGGCTCATAGGAGTAACCTGAGGTCGAGGGACTCACCTAAGGCTCAGGGACAGGTGCGACCACAGGGACAGGTACGACCATAGCTGGTGAGGGCAGAGATGAGGCAACCAGGGATGCCGTGCGAGGAGATGTGTGTGTGGGGATCACGGGGCAGGGTGTGACAGCCGGAGTAGGCAAGACTAGACCTGACACTGAGGCAGGAGTACCAGTCGACGTAGGAATGCGAGTGGGCGAGACTGGATCAGATACAGAGACAGGAGTGCCAGTAGACGCAGGTGCTAGTGCAGAAGGATGCGTGGGAACAGAGGTATCTGTGGGGTGTGAGACAAGCTATACAGGCGAGATCTCTGGACCGACGGCAATGATTGCCGGATCATCAAGGGCCGGAGACCGAGAGGGGGGTCGAGCAGACACATCACCCTGATGAGAGGTGCTCGCTGGCGTAGAAGTCTCCCCCATCCGCCGAGAATCCTCACAGGAATGAGAGGTGCTCGCTGGCGTAGAAGTCTCCCCCATCCGCAGTCACAGTCGCGGAGTCAACGGTATGCTCCAAAGAGAGACCCAATCCTGTGAAGAACCACCCGACGATGACAACACATTCTTGTGAGGATGACAACACCCGACGATGACAACACACTCGCACCTCCCTGAAAGCGGAGCGCCAGAAGGTGGCGAAGCTCGGGGATGGTGTGGTCGCGCGGGTCCGGATCGCTACTGCTCGCCGGTGAGGAGGCAAGAACAGCTGCAGCCGTGGCCGCCACGCGTCCGGAGGAGGATGCGGGTCACGTGCCAGACATGGAACAGAGAGCATGAGCAGTCTGGAGCCCATGAGTGATCCGCGCCCAGTCGAGCGGCTGCTGGCACTCGGTGTAGCGATGGGCGCCTCCACAGTTGTAGCAGTGCACAAAACGGCCATTATTACCACTAGATGACGACTGTTGCTGACCTGATCCATGCTTCCTATTCTCTTTCTTCCCCAGAGCGGCTTTTGCAATGCCCTCTGTCTGCGTGGGTGTAGACGGGGTCAAAGAGGAAGAGGAAGATAAGGAAGTGATGGAGGAGGAAGAGGGAGACTGCAGGAGGGAAGATGGTGGTGATGCGATGGCTGCTGCAGCGAGGGAAGTCTCCTGATGGGCTACGGCTGCCTCGCGAGCTAAGGTCACCTGAAGGAAGAGCTGATGTGCCCAAGGAAGCAGTTGTAGAGTGGCTGAGAAGGGCTTGAGGACAGCATCGTTGTACCGTGTGAAGATGTCGGTGTACTCGAGGCGAACTCCGAGCATAATCGTACGAAACGCCCACAACTGTGTGCCTCCTGAGGTCTCCAAGCGTGTGTAGATGGGCATGGCGCGTCGCCAGTAATCCGCAGCAGGCTTTGTAGGCCCCTGACGTAGCGAATGGAAAGCACAAATGTGTGATGCACGAGTGGCATGCGTCTCTGCGGCCAGCAGGGATAAGGCCAGATCCCAACCTCCACGGGGATCGCCGCCGGTGCCTGTGTCGGCCTCGCCAAGGAAGGGGTGGAAGTCGACGACAGTCTTGTGTGGCATGGCGTAGAGGAGTCCGTGCATGGCCCAGGCTGCTGTCAGCACCTATGCTGTGTCTTTAGGCTGGTACGGGCTGTGGTAGTAAGGCCACACTCCCTCGGAAGTAGCCCATTCCTGAAACAGGATCTCCCAGCAGTCGAAGCCATCCTCACTAATGTACCGTGGAGGTGGTGCCTCAAAATCCTTGGGTTGCTGCTCCGTGGGGAGAGCAACCACAGGCTGTGAAGGACGAGAGACAGGAAAGACTCCTAGAAGAGGATGGTCACCGGGGTAGCCAGGTGACAATCATATCAGGGAAAACGGAGGAGATCAGGTGCCCGTCTGCAGCTGATGGAGGCGCTCCTGAAGAACTCGAATCTCCTGAGCCGGGGAATCATCCGTAATGCCTGGCATGAGTGGCTCATCATCCAGGAGGTCAGCAGGTGGTGGGACAGGTTGAGCGCCAGTCACGGGTGCCTGAGCCGACTGCATGGTAGAGACCGCGATGCCGGCGGCTCCCTCAGAAACCCGCTGAGGAGCCGTGGACTGAGCACGCAGAAGCTCAGTCAGCGTGCAGACAGCATCAGTCTGCTCTCTTTGGAGGCGACGCATCTCATCCTGCTGGCTTCGCAGGTCCTCAATGGCCTGCGAGTGTCGACTCAGTGCACCAGACGAAGAGGAGGAGGGGTCGCCTGGTCCCTTCTCCTTGTTGTCGGACAGGCTCATGTCCCCGCTCAGTATGGGGCGACAGGTCAAGTTTGTCGGATTTCAAAACCGTCAGTGTTTCTCGAGGATTTGAGACGCTGGCAACTTTTGACTGTCCGGCCAAAAAAGTGGCTAAGTATGGTGCTGACGGCCAGAAGTTTGGCAAAGTGCTGCTGCGGCTGCGGCTGCTGTGGCTACGGCTACGGCTGCAACAGCTGCTGCAGCTTTGGCTGCTCTTGCGGCTGTTGCAGTTGCTGATGCGGCTGTTGCTACTACTGCCGCGCCTGCAGCGAACAGGAGGAGGGGGGGTCCCTGCGTGTTTTTCTTTGTTTTTTTTTGTTTTGCTTGCTCGTCGCCAGGAGCTCGCTGCTCGCTGCAAGCGACGAGCTGCGAGCAATGAGCTCGCTGCTTGCTGCTTGCAGCACGCAGCGAACTCGCTGCTTGCAGCTCGCTACTCGCAGCGAGCAGCGAGCTGCGGGCAGCCGCAGCTGCTGCTGCTACGGCTGCGGTTGCTACTACTGCTGCTGCTGCTTGCTGTGGCTGCTGCTACTACTGCTACAGCTGCTGCTCCTGCTTGTTGCAGCCGCTGCTGCTGCTGCTGCTGCGGCCGGCTGCTGCTACTGCCGCTAGCTGCTGCTGTTGCGAGCTGTTGTGCGCTGCTGCTGATGCCGGCTGCTGCTCGCTGCCGCTGCTGCTGCTGTCGGCTGCTGCTGCTGCGGGCTGCTGTTGCTGCGAGCTGCTGCTGCCAGCTGCTGCTACTGCTGGCCGCTGCTGCCACTGCTCGCTGCTGCGGCAAGCTGCTGCTGCTGCTGGCTGCTGCTGTCAGTCACACCTGGAGGACGTCGTCGCGTGCGTCGTCGCCAGCAAGGGCCTGACGTGGCCGGCCGCTCACCTCCTCGCGTCAAGCGTGGGGTCAGTGCTGTCGGAAGAAATACGGCAGCATTTCCCCTGGCCCAGTGGCCGTGGGAAAAATTCTGACGCCGCCACCAGGCTGGTCAATGCTGCCGGAAAAAATCCGGCAGCATTTCCCCTGCACTGGCGCGTATGGAGGTCCGCCAGCGTTGTCTGGCACTTGTACGTCAGTCTTTTGCTGCTGCTGCTACGCTCTGGCTCTGATACCAAGACAGAAATGCTAGGCAGCAGGTTGGGGCAGCAACGTTGTTGATGTAGCGTGCGGGCTTCCTCACTAGTTGCTTAAGTCAGCTGCCCCCTCAGTCTGCTGCTCTACAGACTAAGTCTGGAAACTCTGGGTTTGTTACTCAAAAGTGCGCGCGCCAGTGTTAGCGCTAGAAAGCAGCTGGAAATTGAAAGTAACTGATTAGCAATGAAGAATGAACAACAATGGGAGACCCCTCCAAGTTCTAGCTCCCCTCCAGCTCTGTAGAGCTTGTTACTCAGCTAACCAGCCAATCAGGAAGTAGACCTATTTTCTGGCAGGCAGGCTTTCCTCGGTGAGCCCTACCAGACAACCGACAGCCCAAAACCCGGGCGTCGTCTGTTTTGCCTGAAAACTGGACCATACCATAATACCGACGCTGCAAACGCAGTCGTGCGGTCAGAAACAGCTAGAAAAATAGTAGCAAGGAGTTATGGCTGCCCAAACCCAGGCAGTGCCTACGATGGTCCATGATGTCGAGCAGGGCCATGCAACATGCAACAAGGACCCTATGCAGAGCATGCCGATGAAGACGCGATGGGACGCGCTGGATGTATGCAGACAGCAACTGCGGTGGCAGTGACCGCCGGTAGCATGACCGCCGAGGAGGCCTGCCAATGGAGCTGAGCACGTCGCCGGAGAGAGGAGGCTCCACCGAATTGCGACTAGACCTCAGCGTGCGTCGGCTCCACCGGACGACACTCCATCAGCGTCGAGTCTCGCCGTCAGTCATCTACACGCCAATGTACACAAGCCGGGAGGACACAACAGAGCACAATGAGAGATGCGCAAGAAACCAACACGGTGGAGCCTGTGTTGATCACGACTAGAAGACATGCAAGTGACCTCTTCACTCCGCCCACATACACACCATTACTGCATGTGATGCAACTGAAATGATTCAAAAGGCGCACACGTTGTGAACGATGCATCCTCATCGTCTCAGCCGTGTTCAATATTGGCGCGAGCTCCATCATGCTCAATCGTGCCTAGGAGCAAAATGATAGTTTCAGCATGTTGAGATTGCGATTTGTTTAGCTCACATTGGAGAGTCACATGCAGGGAGACATGCATCCACACATGCAATTGGTCGATGGTTTTTTTTTATGTTGATATGCATGCCCAGACAGAAGTGTAAGTGTAAAGTTCGAGTTGCTGATCCTGAAGGGACACACTCTTGGTAGTATGGGAAAAGGGCCAAAGTCACATATACCCCATTTTCGGAACTAACTAGCTCATCCACCCGTCATCGAGCGAAGAATAACTTAGCTACCCATTGGTCGCCGCACAGCCAGGCACTAACCAAGAAACGCCATGCTTGTTCGCCACAAAGGTGAACAAGCATGGCGAGGCCACATGCCATGCGTCGACGGCGCATGGCATGCGGTGCCCCCTACTAGTATCACAACATACAAGCAGGGGGAGGTTTGTCCAGAGTTTGAGGGGAGTTAGAGACTCCCAATGCGTTGAAAGGGAACCTGCTGGGCCCGACAGTTGTCTCTGCGTGATGGAGAGACCACATGTTTCATCACCCAGGTGAGAAGTTCCCTAGAACCTTCCTAACCACTTGGCGCGACACTAGGCGTCAACGCCAAGTCAGCGTGTGACAACAGTCACAAGTTAGAGACAAAACTGCAAGGGTCTGGGTTGGGACACGAACAAAGTGTCAGGAAACTCAAACTGAACATAATTGTAAAGAGAAATAACAGATGACAGGTCCAAGGCATAAATACCTGCCGCGGCGCACGGCGGGTGTCGCACGCGGCAGTCCAAGAGCTGTCCTAAAAACCGGCCCAAAACCACTGTTGTGGCCATAACTCTGCGCACACATGTCAGAATGCTACGCCATCTGAACCTAGACGTGCAGGATCAAAAGACGGACGCTATGACTGGTCTGCATGCATCCATCATCAGACGGTGGACATAGAATGCAAAAACATGAAAATAGGGCTTATGGCAAGTCCGCCGAAAGACGCCTGCAAGCTGTAGAGAAGACAGCAGAGAGTCCCGGCTACATCTGGGGCTCTCGAACGGTAGTTGGCCAGCTCCAAGCCGGTAGTCCGCCGCTAGTCATCGCACTGGTGTCACCAGGGCCCGCCTCAGGAATCTGCACGAGTATGGACACGGCCGAGTGGTCAGAGTAAACTGTACAAGAACGTCACAAATCACAACACTCCCCCATGACCCGATGGTACGCATGTGCATACACGTGCAGCACTGGTACAAACACAATAGTGAGTGACACAAACAAATGAGGCACAGATGCACATCCCACACTCAACCACCCTCAGGCATGGGGCGAAGCCCAATAGAACGAATGGCCACCAAGAACTTTCCGCGAGCTAGTGCCTTCGTCAAGAAATCAGCACGCTGCATGTCAGTGCCAACCCACATGACGAAGATCACGCGTCGCTCCACCAGGTCATGAACGAAGTGATGCTCAACCGCAATGTGCTTTGTGCGAGCAAGAAAGACACCGGAGTTCTCCGCAATGGCGAGAGCACTCTGGTTGTCGCAACGCAATACAATGGTGGGAACTGACTGTCCAAGGTTAAGAAACAAGCGTTGCAGCCATACTGCCTCTCCCTTGCGCCCAAAGCAACGTACTCTGCCTCCGACGAACTACGTGCGATGCAGCCCTGCTTCCCACTTCACCAAGAGAGAGCGGTACCACCGAGCAGGAACGCGTAGCTAGTACAGCTGCGTCCATCTGGGCTCCAAGCTCAGTCGTTGTCAGTGTAGCCGTCAAGGACCACCAAACACTGCCGATGAAAACAGAGTCAGGTACGGCGTGGAGACCACATACCGCACCACTCGCAACGCCGCGTGAAGGGCTCTCGCACGTGGAGCCTGCGAGAACTGAGTGAGGAGGTTGACGGCGAACGCGATATCAGGATGTGTGGTAGTGGCAAGGTACATCAGAGATCCGATGAGACTGAGGTACAACGTCACGTCCACTGTCTCCCCCAGCTGTGTAGGGTCATCCACCTTCAGGGCATCCTGCCCATCGGTTGTAAGAAGTGTGGAAGCGGACAGCATTGCACCAAGGAAATCGCTGAAGTGCTCCCCTACGACTCGTGCGTATCGGGCCTGATGCAACAACAGTGTCCGACGTCTGCGATCTCGCACGATCTCCATACCAAGAAACACCGATGCAGGACCGAGGTCCTTCATCCTGTAGGCGGTCTGCAGGACGGTCTTGGCCTCCTTCACGGCCTCTGGGGACGGAGATGCGATCACAAGGTAATTGACATAGACGAGGATGGCGGTGAACCGCTCGGGTGTCGGTAGGATGAAAAGAGAGGGGTCTGCCTCGCTCTGTACGTATCCTGCACGAGTCAAAGTGCCGGTGATCTCCCGGTTCCAACACCGCGGAGACTACTTGAGGCCGTACAAGGACTTGCGCAAGCGCCAGACCTTGTCACCGTCCTCAAAGCCCGTTGGCTGAGCCACGTAAATCTCCTCATCCAGAGAGCCATGGAGGAACGAATTGTTCACATCCATCTGGTGCAGTTCCCAGTCATGCTGAGCCACTACACCGAACAGAGCTCAAGCTGAGGTCATGCGGCTCACAGGGGCAAAGGTTTCAGTGTAATCGACTCCCTCAATCTAAGAGTACCCCTTGACGACAAAGCAGGCCTTGTAGCGTTCCAGTGAGCCATCCGGCTTCACCTTCTTGCGAAAGACCCACTTGACCTGAATAGCCTTCCTCCCAAGAGGATGGTCGACAAGCTTGTAGACTCTGTGCTCTCGGATAGCGCAAAGCTCATCCTCGCAGGCAGTATGCCAAGTGTCAGCATCCTGTGATGAGAGAGCCTCCCTCAGTGTGCCCAGGTCGGGCGCCATAGAGGGAGAACTCTGTGTGGCAAGTGCACACGCCTCAGTGGCCGGCCTGACGCCCACGAGATCAGCTATAGCGTCAGAGGCAATATGGAACTCGCGAGTGACAAGGTCGTGCCCTACGAGGCACGCTGGATGTACCTGTGTGAGCTCAATGCGGATACTCAGGCCTAGGGCCTTTGTGCCGGGTCACCACTCGTGATGCTGCGAGAGGAGCACCTGGGTCCGGGGCCAAACGCTCGCTGAGCTCCGGAATCCAGTGGTCGAAGACGGCCACCGGGCTCACAGGAGTAAGCTGAGGGTGAGGGACGTACCTTAGGCTCAGGGACAGGTGCGACCACAGGGACAGGTATGACCACATCTGGTGAGGGTAGAGACGAGGCAACCACGGATGCCGTGCGAAGAGATGCGTGTGTGGGGAACACGCGACTGGGTGTGACAGCCGGAGTAGGCAAGACTGGACCTGACACTGAGGCAGGAGTACCAGTTGACGTAGGAATGGGAGTGGGCGAGACTGGATCAGAAACAGAGACAGGAGTGCCAGCAAACTCAGGTGCTGGTGCAGAAGGAGGCGTGGGAACAGAGGTATCTGTGGGTTGTGAAACAGGCTGTACAAGCGAGATCTCTCGACCGACGGTAATGATCGCCGGATCATCAAGGGCCGGAGACCGAGAGGGGGGTCGAGCGGCCACATCACCCTGATGAGAGGTGCTCGTTGGCGTAGAAGTCTCCCCGATCCGCCGAGAACCCACACAGGAAGGAACATGGGCGGCGGAGAGTGCTGTGATCAAAGTCAGGTCACGATAGGTAGGAGACTCGAGAAACAGCTCGTCGTGGGACTCAATGACACGACGATGAGTAGGGTCCCAGAAGCGCCAGGCCTTCGACCGCAGAGAAATGCCTATGAAGGCACACAAGCGGCCCGGAGGTGAGACCTTGGACCCTTGCTGGTCCTCGGTGTAGCACATGGAGGCTAGAGAGCCCCAGACGCGAGCGAGACGAAGGTCAGCACGGTGTCCAAACCAGAGCTCGTACGATATAATATGGTCCGGAAGCGGACCGTGGGGGAGGCGGTTCCAGACCCAGGTCATGCAGGCAAGACCCTCAAAGACAAAAGACTCTGGGAGACCGCACTCTGACCGCATGGCGCAAACCGCATCCTCCATGGTGCGGTTCCAGCACTCAGATACACCGTTCTGCTGGGGGGTAGCAGGAGCGGAGACCTGGTGAAAATCCCGTACTCAGCAAAGAAGGAGTCCATCTTGCCAAGGAACTTGCCGCCACGATACAAGCAGAAGGTATGTAGCGTGTGGCGGGACTGACGCTCAGCCATCACTAGCCAGAGTCGAACCGCAAGGGCGGCGTCGCTCTTGTGACGCAGCCGCCCCAGTCGTGTCCACTGGTCCCTCTGGGCCAGCCGCCCCAGTCGTGTCCACTGGTCCCTCCAGGCCAGCTACCCCAGTTGCGTCCACTTGTTCCTCCACGCCAGCCGCCCCAGTCGCGCCCACCGGCCCCTCCGGGCCGGCGGCCCAAGTCGCGTCCGCTGGCCCCTCCGGGCTAGCAGTCCCAGTCGCGTCCGTTGGTCCCTCAGGGCCAACAACCCTGTCCGCCTCCGTCGGTCCGTTAGACTTGGTACCATCTCCTGCCCTACCGTGCTACACGCGTAGCCCAGGCGGCAGCCTCCGACCCAAACCTTCAATGAGCGCGCAGACCGCAGCACCTCGCATAGTGGCGTCTCGGCCCCCTGTCACTCCACGTGTCTCTTCAACTCCTACGGTGGTGAGTGGGGACTCTGGCACCAAGGCCCTCGACCTGACCAATTCGACTATCATTGCACACCTTCACCCTCACTCTGCACTGGGCTATGTCATGCTTCAACACGAGCATTAGCATGCTATCACAACTACACTCGCACGCATCTAACCTGGAGCTCGAGATACACACGCTCTCTCAGTCCGCTCCATAGCACGCCCTGAGGACCCAGCCACCCAGTGTGAGGCTCGAGCCTCTCCTGAGGCCGCACATTAGGATGTTACCTGCGCTAACGAGCTTGCTGCTATTTGACAGCACCACGTGTATGACCTTGTCGACTCCCCTCTAGGTCAGAAGGCCATTGGCGCCAAGTGGGTATTTCGGCGCAAATGGAAGCCCGACGGGTCCTTGCACAAGTACAAGGCCCGCCTCACAGCCAAGGAGTTTGCTCAGGTCTGTGGGGTCGATTATGACCAGATCTTTGCCCCAGCATGGGCGGGAGCTACATCACATGGACGTGAGCAATGCCTTCCTCCATGGTTCAATTGATAGTGAGGAGCTCTACATGGTGAAGCCTCCAGGCTTCGAAGACGATACTGGGAGAGTCTGCCGGCTGCGGAAGGCCCTTTACAGCCTGAAGTAGTCGCCTTGGTGTTGGAACCAGGAGATCAGCAGCACGCTCCTTCGTGACGGCCTCCAGCGCAGCACCGCTGACCTCGCACTGTTTGTTAGCCCGCGAGGCCAGACCCTCGCCGCTGTCCTGTTCTACGTCGACGATCTCCTCATTGCGTCGCCTGACATGGCTGCCATCCAGCGTGTCAAGGATCTGCTACACACCACCTTCCAGATGAAGGATGTCGGGTCTGCCCGAGTCTTCCTAGGCATGGCGCTCGAGCATGATTACTCCCACGACATCCTGCATGTCCACCATACTCCTCATGTGCAGACCCAGTCCATTTGCTTCCCCGATGACCTGCTCCTCATACCTGTCAGGATGAGATCCGCGTGGTGCGGTCCCGACGTTTGTCTGATCGCCTTTAGTGGTTCACGTCTACTGTTTTGGGCGTATCTGAGACTGAGCGTGAGCTTTCTGGTCGCCTCACGCTATGTGAGCAGGAGTTTAGAGAGAGTCAGTTTGCGAAGGGAATAACGTCATTTTGCGTTAGTTTTTTAACATGGACATGATCACAACATTTATAGGGCTAGTCATGAGCTCTCCAACGCACCAAAGCGCGCGCGATTCGGCCAAGCGTAGCTCAAGTTATGCTTGTCGAAGCGCAGGTCTCACCCACCACAGAAGCCTGACGCCGCCACTCGCCGTGGCGCCTTCATTCACGTGCGAAGCACCTTTCCCAAGGCGCATGTCCCATTGCACATGGTGTATGGGTCTCCTGCACTGTTTCTACGCACCCTACCCACTTTTGGGTCGTGTTTGGTGATGGGGTGTGACGAGGTTCGAAACCTGTCCGCGGACCTGCAGTCAGAATTTTGACTACTACTGAATTTTGAAGTCCCCGAGTAACAAAACGTACTACTGAGTTTCGGACGNTAGCTCAAGTTATGCTTGCCGAAGCGCAGGTCTCACCCACCACAGAAGCCTGACGCCGCCACTCGCCGTGGCGCCTTCATTCACGTGCGAAGCACCTTTCCCAAGGCGCATGTCCCATTGCACATGGTGTATGGGTCTCCTGCACTGTTTCTACGCACCCTACCCACTTTTGGGTCGTGTTTGGTGATGGGGTGTGACGAGGTTCGAAACCTGTCTGCGGACCTGCAGTCAGAATTTTGACACGAGTCCCCGAGTAACAAAACGTACTACTGAGTTTCGGACACCGAGCCAGATTTTTGGCTAAGTCCCTCAGTGACAACCTGCACTACTGGATCCGGTGGATGATCCGCCGGATCAGGTGGATCATCCACCGGACGCATCGGCAGGCCTATCGGAGCATTTTCTCCAGATGGTGTTTTTGTTACTCGGTCCGGTCGATTATCGACCGGATTTCGAGTCGCAGCCGGCTCCCAGAGCCGCTGCGCATACCCCAACTTTGGAAGGCCATATCTCCCTCGATACTTGTCCGATTCCAGCGAAACAACTTCCAACAGATTCAACAGCTCGTCAACTTTTAGGGGCAATCCTCCATTTTAGGATCCAAGCAAATGTCGAGTCGCCAGATCCGCCGGAGCGGAGTTTCCATTTTCTGGTGGCTCGTCAGCGCCTCCCGGCGCCGCACTAGGGCATGCGGAGGGAGAATTTTTCAACAATACCAAGCGCATTTTCACCCATGTCACCTGATGGCGAGGTGAAGCTGAAGAGTCCTCACCTAGCCATTGTGGGGGAGCCAGTTGACGTGACCACGTACCTACAAGATATTGGGTCACTGATGTTCCTGGCGACGACGACGCGCCCAGACATTGCGTTCGCCATCGACATCCTGGCTCAGTTTTCTCAGGAGCCGCATCACCTCCACTTTGAGGCTGCGATCCGAGTACTACGCTATGTTGTCTCAACTCCTTGTCAAGGTCTTTTGATTCGCTACCAGCCGTCTGTGGTCACGTTGGGCTACACCGATAGTGACTGGGCCGCCAGTCCAGACGGTAAGAGTCGCACAGGCTGGATCTTTCTGGTCGGTGGCATGGCTACGTCTTGGCGAAGTGGCAAGCAGGGGTGTATTGCACAAAGTAGTGCTGAGGCTGAGTACGTGGTACTTGGCTTAGGCGAGTCTGAGAGTGTGTGGTTGCATCGTCTGTTGACTGAGTTGCGCCAGTCCGTCGCATCCATCACGTTGCATTGTGACAATGAGAGTGCCATGGCCATTGCCGATAATGATGACGTGCATCACACACGCACCAAGCACATCAACGTTGAGTGTCACTATGTACTTTTGTTGTTGCACGAAGGCAGCATGTGTATTGTGTGGGTTCAGACAGCACGGCAGCTGGCTGACTTCTTAACCAATGTATTGACATGCGACTCGTTCAAGAAGGCTGTCAGTTCGGTAGGTATCCGACCGTGAGTGGCTTTGTATGTCCGTGCTTGCATCTCTGCATGCTCTGGGGGAGTCTGACTGTTGACTGTGTCTCTGCCCGCCCATGTGTACTTTGCCTGTGAGTCATGGGGGAGAATTTTCTTGGTGAGGCCTGCCAGACGGCAGGCAGCCCAAAACCGGGGCGTCGTCCGTTTTGCCTGAAAACATAACCATACCATAATACCGACATTGCGAATGCACTCTTGCAGTCAGAAATAGCTAGAAAAATAGTAGCAAAGAGTTATGGCTTCCTGAACCCAGGCACTGCCTACGATGGTCCATGATGCCCAATAGTGCCACACAACACGAGACATGGACCCTAGGAAGAGCATGACATTGCAGACGCAATGATATAGTCAAATCCAGCGCATGACGCATGTAGACAGCATCTGCGGTGGCAGTGACCACCGGGGGCCCGACCGCCAAGGAGGCGTGCGGATGGAGCTGAGCACATCACCGTGGAGAGGAGGCTCGAGCGAACTACGATTACGCTTTAGCGTGCGTCGGCTCCACCGGACGACACTCGACAGCGTCGAATCTCACCGTCAGTCATCTACACACTGATGTACACAAGCCGGGAGGACACAACAAAGCACAGTGAGGATGCGCAAAAACCAAGAGACCGGACGCGAAGTCATTGGAGATGCATGGCGAGGGGTCCATGCTCTGCCATGAGCATACTACAGCAGTCGGCGTGTGGCTCATGTTACGTACCTCCACAGTTGCATCTGATTTCATGTGGATGGTAGCACTCGGACACGTGGTGGGTTGCACCCGTGTTACGAGGTGAACCTCCTATGATCCTGTGTGTTGGTTGATCATCCTAATTTGGCCGATGTTTGGACACTTGTTGGATTGCTCGTAGCGGTCGAGACCCGGGCAGTGGTACTGCCAATGTCACGAGGAGAGCCTCTTGTCGTCTGACATCTATATGATGTGCATGACTCCTTTGATGGTCAAGACCCAGACACTTGATCGGATATACCAGTGTTGTGAGGAGACCTTGTGACCTTCATTCTACTCAAAAGAGACATCAGGCCTAGCCTCTGTGCTTGGATGGACAACAAGTATGTGTGTGTGTGTGTGTGTGTGTGTGTGTGTGTGTGTGTGTGTGTGTGTGGTTGATTGTTGTAGATTGTGGTTTTGCATACGTTGTTGTTCCATGCCTTGGTTCACTTGTTCTGGCTTTGACGGCCATGTCAGCCAGGGGGAATATTGGTTTGTGTGGCTTCCACCCGTCACGAGCGACGACCATGGTGATTACCCGTGTACCACGCAGTAGTGGTGTGGAGCAGCAGCACAAGAGAGCACGGTAACATGATCCCTAATGCGGACGTAGCTAGCGCTGGAGCACCGACGAGTGGTGGCTCCATGCACTAGCAGCTGCCAGACAGATGCCAGAATATCCTGGGTGCTTGCCGGGGTCCTTTGCGGTTTTTGTGCAGACGCTAGACTGTTCTCGGTGGACTGGCTCTCGAGCCCGATTTGCATGTTTTGCATTGTCTGTCCACCGATCGATGCCAGACTTGTGTGTGTGACCAGCCGTAGTGTTTGGCTCAAGAGTTTGCATCTCTAGGTTCAGACAGTGTTTTGCAGGGCTGATGCCGGTATTACCGGTACCGTGGTATACCCTTTTCTTGTACCGCGGTATTGTAGTACCGCGGTACGGTATTTTTCTTTCTCGGTACTTGTACGGTATTAGTACTGACCTGGCAGGATACCCCTCTTCTGTACCGCGGAATCATACAGCGGTACAGTAACACGGTAGTGAGAAAGTGAAAGAAAAAGCTTTGACAAGTAACGGTAACGCGCTACAGCTAAGTCAACGTGGTAGTGCGGATGAGTGTGCATACGGACGCTCGCAGTGGACAGGAAATATATGTGTGAAGAGAGTTGCAACGTACGACTTTGCCCCCCACATTTGAAATTTCAAAATACAAAAGGCGAAGTCCTAGGGACAGACCAAGGATATGGACGTTTGATCAAAAGAAGACATTAAGAAAACACTAGGGCCTTTGGACGGACAGGTCCAAAATTCCAAGGCTGAAAATTGTTGTCAAATTTAACTGTCCTTTTATTTAGCTCCAAAAAATAAGTGAACATAAGAGACTACGGTATTCATCTAGAGTATCTCTTCACAACTTCACCCTCCTCTCCTTCCCTCATTTATTGTCCCCTAACTTCTACTCAACCTAAACATCTCCATATCACAAGTGAATATCATGTAAAGGTGTATCCTTTCTTTGTGAGTATATAAACTTGAGTTCCAAGTTCATGACATCTATCACTTATCTCATTTGTTTGGCTTAGAATTCATAGTTTGGTGTTAAAAAATACTAGGGCATTCAATACCGTGGTACACATTTTAGTACCGCGGTACAATGTGTGTTCTATACGTTTGCATACCGTGTACCACGGTACTTGTATAGCACCGCGGTACTTTACCAATACCGAGGGTAACGCGGTGTCGGTGACGGTATCGGTAATGAGCTGCCACAAATTATGATACCGCGGTAACTGTACTGTGGTACTGTGATACCGCGGTACTTGAGTACCGCGATACTCAATGTCGCGGTATTACAGCCTTTGTGCTGCGTTTTCATACCTGTGCACAGAGTTATGGCCGAAACAATGGTTTTGGACCGGTTTTTTTACAAAGTGACACTGTGGCGTTTTTCACAAGCAATTTATGCAATGTGCTTGTTAATTGTCATCATTCTCTGTAATTGAATTCAATTTGAGCTTCCTAACACTCTATACGTGTCCCCATGCAGGCCCTTGTAGTTTCATGCATGACTTGTGACTATCATCACACACTAACTCAATGCTGATACCTAGTTAAGTGGCAAGTGGCTAGGAAGGTTCTAGGAGTTTTCTAATGGTATCAAAGCAAACGAGCCACAACTCGTTTATCATGCAGCACAGACGCAGCAGTAGTAGCAGTGAGTGGTAGTAGCGGCAACCACCCATAGCAGCAGCAACAGATCCTGAAGGGACCCACCACGACCACATTCCAGCGGAGCGTTGGAGGCAACGAAGACAATGGCGGCAGCCGCAAGCAACGGCAGCCGCAGTAGCAACAGCGGCGGGAAGCATCTGAAACGGGAGCGGCTACGGCCAAAAGCCACACCGAGCAACTGCAGCAGCACCATGTGGGATAAATAGCAATGTCTGGCTACTGGCCTGTACATAATAGAAAGGGAGGAGAAGCAGCTTGCAACAGCAGCAGCTTGCGGTAGCTGCTGCGAGCAGTGGCAGCGCGCAACGGCAGTAGCAACTTGCACTAGCGGCGGCATCAACACCCGCATGCAGTAACATCAGCTGCAACCGTAGCAGGAGCACAATAGTGGTAGCCGCAGCAGTAGCGAGGAGCTGCAGTACCAACCATGAGCAGTGGTGGTGGCTTGCAACTGCAATAGTAGCGGTAGAGGGCAGCAGCCACAGTTGCACACAACAGGAACGCACAACAGCAGTTCTCAGCATCGCCTTGCAGCAGCTACAACAGCACCGCACGACAGCAGCAGCAGCGGCAACGGTGACGACGAGCAACTATAGCGTGTGGTTGCAGGTGCTCTCGTGCAAAGCAGTAGTAGCAACAGCAGTAGCATGCTCAGCAGGGGCAGTTTGATTGCTTGCAATGCAAAGCTGCCTTGTAGCTTCGCGCTGTAAGCTTGCTCGCCCACAGGCGAACTCGTTGAGTGAGCTTGCTCGACGTTCTTGCAAAGGGAGCTTGCTCGAGGCGAGGGTCGAGCCGGACAGCAAAAGGAAAGGGAAGAGGACAAGGGGGTCCTTGAGTGGGCCACTCAAGAAAGACCCCAAGAAGGGGTATCCCACTAGCACCGAGCGTTTGGTGAACCAAAAGAAAAGGTGAGGGACGTCGACCGCGCCTGTAGCAAGAATCGCGTGAGATGCAATTTTAGCAGTAGTAGCGGCAAAGAGGTGGCTGCGGGTCTGAGCCATTGGTTGATGATGGCAACCGGTGTAGTAGCAACAGCCACAGCGGCACCACCAGCAGCATTACCAGGCATTGGAAGTATGGCAGGGACCACCGCCATCGACGTTGATGGCGGCCGCAGGTAGCAGCGGCAGCAGCAGCAACATTGAAGGCAACTTGAGGTCGCATATTACGTTCATTGTGCAATAGCAGCATAGGAATCGCAGTAACCGTCGCATAGTAGTGCACCACCAACGACGTGGTTGCGATCCTCATGACAGTGTTGCAGCACGTCTGACAGACTGTGCTTTGATCGTCAATCTCCCCTTATGGCTTTGTGCAAGCGCAAGCAAGTACCTTGTGCACTCACCCACACCAAGCTCCAGAAATGAGCAACCTGGCGTGGCACGTAGCGCAACCGGCAACGTGGATGGCACCGTTACTGCATGCGTGGCAGGCGACGCGTCCACAATGGTATTTGCAGCCGTGGCACGTGCTTCAGGCACCCAACGCCTTTGCCCGCTACTGTTGTGGTGACCGGCACCATGGCTGGCGCTAATGTTGACAGTGCCCTGCCTGGTGGCGACCGCATGGATATGGTCCTGCCCTTCTTCTTCACCATCCGGCTCAGAGATGTTGTTGGCCGATACCGTGGCACCCCTCAGTGGAGCTATGGCAGTGTTGTACGCCAAGCTCCAGATTCTAAAGGGCATGGTGCAACAACTCACAGACCGTGTGATCTCTGAGCAGTCTGTCTCCACCATGTTGGTGCAGACTTCCCCCTCTTTGTCCTCATTAGCCTCGCCCGCATGTGAGACATCGCTTGAGGATGTCTTGGAGCCCGACCTCACGTCCACGTCTAACACCCTCTGCTCAATCCTAGAGGCAGTCATAGTCATCCCGACCTCCGACCCCGTCGCTCTCTTAGCCGTCCCTTTTGTCGGCACCCCTCATGCATGTGCTCGCAACGCGCGACAGCAAATGGCACCATTGGTTAGACATGCCCAGGCTACAGCACTAAAGCTAGCAACAACAGCAGCAGTAGTGCCAACAGCAGCAACACTAGTAATGATATAAGTTGCGAAGTAGCTGACCCCCTCGTCCCTGGTCACGGGATTGGTATTTCACCCCCTTTCAGCTTCTGCCATTGTGTCGGTCGTGGGGGGATGGATTATCCGCAAATGACTACTGTGGAGCTGAGGATTGAGGCAGCAGACGGAGTCACACAGCACACTCAGTTGGCGCATCATCTGGAGGAGACTGACGCTCCTGCTATGGGGGAGGACTGTTCATCTAAGAAGTGGTCTGACGCTAAGCTAGCTTTAGAGATCGAGTTAGATATTGCAACCGATGTGACGAAGGGGGTCGGAGAGGTAGCAGAGGTCGTTTACACCCTAAAGACGGCCAGGATGATAGGAGCTGCTATGGCGGTGGCAGGAGTTGAAGTAGAGCCAACTCCCTTGTCCTCGATCACGGGGTTCGTGCACCGCTCCCTCTTGGTTTCTACTAGTCTGACAGCAGTAGGGGGGATGGAGTGTCCGTCATCGACCAGAGGACAGCACAAGATTGATGCACCAAATAGTACTAGACGACGGTGGACGCCTGCCTTGACCAGTGTTGTTGACATCATGGCGGTTCCAACCAACGACACAACTGTAGTTCACGTGCTCGAGCGCCTGCACTCTATGATGGATGCTCACAAGGCACCCGTGGGTGGAGCGGAGGCGCACGTGCAAACTCTCATGGTCGAGCTATGTGAGGCCAGCAGCCATTGTTGTACGGTGGATGTTCCAGCACGACTGGCTGCCAAGGAGTATTTGGAGGATGTGTATAGGCATCTCTAGACAGTTGAGTGGTCTATGCAGGATGCACGTCTGGGATAGGTAGAACTTCAGTTGCAGGTCGATGATGGGATGTGCACCAGGGGTCAGGAGGAGCACCACGGCACTAAGCGCACCTTCGATGAATGCGACGACATCGTGGATTCAGATGTACCTACACATGTCGAAGTCCAACGAGTATCTGACGGCCGAGCGATAGGTGTGTCGCTAGCAGCAGGTTCCTTTACAGCAGCCGTTCCTACAATCCTACACGATTTAAATGACAACTCATTGTCTTGTTCCCACACCCTCCTAGCAGCCCGTGCCCAGGCGGCACTTGAGCCGACGTCTGACACAAAGGACGTCTACTTGTGCGACAAGCAGGCAAAGCTGCACTCCTTCCTATATGATGAGGCCGCGAGGTTGGAGGAGGCCATGGCTCATGCCAACGTATTTGTGACGCAGGTCTAGCTTCAGGTTCATCCATGGCATGTAGACTGACCGTCTACATGCCATAGATGCAGCCGATCTCCTAGCTGCCGCAGTAGAGCTCAACAAGCTGTATACACATCTTGACGTTACGCAGACCGCTTGGCAAGGTGCAGCTCAGCAGCTGGCAGGCAATCATTAGGTGATGCATTTGGAGGAGACCCTCAGCACTGCACCAGTCAGATCAGCAGGTAACTATGATAGCGACGACTATGACAACGACGATGGCGCTCAGGGGTGAGGCTACGTGCTAGCACATCCCACCAACTTTGTCATCACCCTTGTTGTTACTGTGCACGAGTATGTGGCCATGGAGGAGCTGTGCTCCCTCCTCAGGGATTGTGTTGGGAGCAACCATCAACTTTGCTCGTGTTATCAGTCTCTGCAGCCTTGGGGGAGTGTTGGTCTGTGGGCTTTGGCCTCATACCATTATGAGGACAGCGCGGTTACTTTGGATGGACAAGATGCTCTTGTCGAGGTTATGCTGGTGGAGACCTACGCACCTGGTGAGTTGTACCGGTGTAATGTGGAGACCCATTGCCTCCATGTGTTCTATATGCTCCATGCATGCGAGCAGGTGTGGTCGAGACCTAGAGACCCGGAGACATGTTTTGAGGTCATAAGAAGATCTTGTTGCTCTCTACCCCTTGCATGGTGTTTGGCACATGGGTATGTGATTGACTTCATGCATGGTCAAGGTCCGGGCACTTGGTGGGTTGCACCACTCTCACGTGAAGACCTTGTAATGTGGTTGGTGTTTACGACGGACAGTGAGAGTAGTCCCAGGTGTTGGTGCATGGAGGGAGAGACACCAGAGTAAGTGTGGTTGACTCGTCCTCACCATGGTTAGTTTTGTGAGCGATCCCTCCCTACCTTCACTGAGTCATCGTTGTGGTGAGGGTTGTGTCAACCCGGGGCAGTATTGGTTAGTATGGCTTCCACCCATCATGAGCGACAACCATGGTGATTACCCATACACCCCGCACTCGTGGTGTGAATCAGTAGTACAAGAAAGCACGGCGACATGATCCCTGATGCGGCCGCGGCTGGCGCCGGAGCACCGACGAATGGTGGCTCCATGCACCAGCAGCTACCAGACAGCTGCCACAACATCCCGGGTGCTTGTCAAGGTCCTTTGCGGTTTTTTTGTAGACGCTAGAGTTTTCTCTGTGGACTGGCTCTTGAGCCCGATTTGCAGGTTTTGCGTTGTCTGTCCACCAATCGATGCCAAACCTGTGCGTGTGACAATCGTAGTGTCTGGCTCAAGGTTTTGCATCTCTAGGTTTAGAGGATGTTGCGTTTGCATACCTGTGCCCAGAGTTGCGACCAAAATAGTGGTCTTGGACCGGTTTTACAACAAACTAACACTGTGGCGTTTGTCACCTGCCGTGCGCTACATCAGCTATTTAAGCTTTGTGCTTGTCAATTATCGTCCCTCTCTGTAATTGTGTTCAATTTGAGATTCCTAACACTTTGTATGTGTCCCTACCCAGACCCTTGCAGTTTCATGCATGACTTGTGACTCTTATCACACATCAACTCAGCGCTGACACCTAGTTAAGTGGCAAGCGGTTAGGAAGGTTCAAGGAAGCTTCTCATGATATCAGAGAAAACGAGCCATAGCTCGTCTTGCTATGCAGCAGAGACGCAGTAGCAGTAGCATTGAGTGATAGCAACAAGAAGAATGAGTGACAACAACGGCAGCCACCCATAACAACAGTAGCAGATCCTGGAGGGACCCACCACGACTACGTTGCAACAGAGCGTTGGAGGTAGCGGAGACAGCGGTGGCACCTGTAACCAATAGCAGCCATAGAAGTTGTAGTAGCAACGGGAAGCACTTGTAGCGGGAGTGGCTATAGGTAACAGCCATGCCAAGCAGTAGTAGCAGTAGCACCGGGTGGTAGCAGCCGTTTCTGGCTACCGTCCTGTACACACCAAAAAAGGAGGAGAAGCAGCTTGTAGCAGCAGCTTGCGGCAACAGCTACAAGCAGTGGCAGCATGCAGCGGCTGTAGCTGCTTGCAACAACCGCGGCATCAGAAGCCGTGGGTACCGACAGTAGCGTAACAGTAGCAGCAGATGAAGCAGCTGTAGCACCGACACATCAGCAAAAGCCGCAAGAGTGGTGAGTAGCTACAATACCAACCATCAGTAGCAGTGCTGGCTAGCAGTTGTAGCATCAGCGGTGCAGGGGAGCATCCATAACAACACGCAATGACATTGCACAGAAGCAGTGCTCAACACCACCTTGTAGTAGCCATAGCAGCACTGCATGGCTGCATCAGTAGCACTGGCAGCGGCGGCGAGCAGCTGCAGCGTGCGGCCATAGATGCACACGTGCACAGAAGTAGCAGCACGTGAGCAGCAGAGGCAGTTTCCTGACAAGATGTTGTGTGTGTGTGATCTGCCTCTGTTGTAAGCAAATATGTGTGTTAAAGGAACCCTATGGATAACCCACTCACATATTTTATTACTACAGAGGCAGATTCCTTTGACTTACAGGAGTGCGTAGAGATGCTTCAACGGGAGGTGATGGTAGCGCAGGAGCAACTCTCAGCGCATGGGGGTAGCACTCCTTCTGACTTGAGCTTTCCACCATCAGGACCTCCCACACTCATCATAGCATAGGATCTTGTACCAGCTCCGAGTGTGATGTAAAATGGAGACACTACCACAGGAGAGGTGAGCATGCCTTCAGTTTTTGTTGTCCTCGCTCCCGACGACTCCATTGCTCCTCTTTCTATTCCTGCGTCCATCATGCACCTTCATCCACCCGCTTCAGCTACTTCATAGTCATCTTCGTCCATGTGTGGTGGTCCAGTTTGTCGTCCCTGCCCTCCTCCTCTTGTGGCGTTGCACCCATGTGATTCAGGTTGCTCTATCCCGCCTCAGAGGCCAGCTATGCCATTTCATCCATACTTGCGTGCTGCTCGTCCATTCCCTTTCCTCTGGCGTACATAGATGCATTGCGGTAGAGCGGAGAGAGGAGAGACTGTGAGTTGGGACCCTTAGCAGTCATACGATGATTGGTATACTCTAGGTGATGCAGGGGAAACGTGAGGAGCCGTAGCCCCAGACACCACTTCTTTTTTAAGAGTGGGAGCAGACTCGGACGTGACAAAAGGGAGTTGTCTGTGCGTGATGGAGAGACAACATGTTTTATCGCCCAGGATTTGCTCTTTTTCAGCTAGGGTATCAGTATCTCCATCAAGGACATCGTCGCCAGGTTCAACTACCCAAGGGGATTGTTGTGTGGACCTCGACCTGACGTGACGTCATGGGACATGCATGGTGAGGAGTCCATGCTCTGCCATGAGCATACTACAGCAGCCAGCGTATGGCTCATGCTACGTGCCTGCACAGCTGCATGCAATTACATCTAATTCCATGTGGATGATAGCACTCTAATGGTTGAGATCACGACATGTGGTGGGTTGTACCCGTGTTACGAGCATATCACTTTATGAACCAGTGTGTTGGTTGATGATGCTACTTTGGCCGGCGTACAGACACCTATTCGATTGCTCGTAGCGGTTGAGACCCGGGCACAGGTAACTCCAGTGTCATGAGGAGACCCTCTTGTCGTCTGAATTGTGTATGATGTGCATGACTTATTGGATGGTCGAGACCCGGACACTTGGTAGGATGTACCAGTGTTGTGAGGGGACATTGTGACCTTCATTCTTCTCTAGAGGGACATCGGGCCTAGCCTTTGTGCTTGGATGGACAGCAGATGTGTGTGTGTGTGGTTGACTGGTGGAGATTGTGGTTTTGCAAACGTTATTGTTCCATGCATTGGCTCAGTTGTTATGGCGTTGACGGCCACGTCAGCCAGGGGGAGTGTTGGTTTGTGTGGCTTCCACCCGTCACGAGCGATGCTGATGGATTACCCATATAACCCACGTCTGTAGTATAGGGTAGAGGAGAGACTGACGACACGTTGGGCCTCCGGAGTGCTCCGAGACTTCTCCAGCACCTACGACAACTCCAGCAAGACACGGTCGATGCATTTCGGCAACCTTGTTGCCTTATCAGGTGCTGGGAGACTTTTCTTGGTGGGTTGAGACCCCGCGCACCCGGTGGATTTTACCAGTGCGACGAGGAGACTCAATGAATTTAGTAGTGTTTCTGATGTTTGAAAAGCCGTTTGCACTGTCTGGATGCTGATTCATAGTGTATCTGGCAACACTCATATTTTCTCGGTGGTCGAGACGCGGGCACTTGAAGAGCTATTCCGATGCCTCGAGGGGACCACATTTCTTGTTCACGTGGTCTGTGTAGTGTGCTCTCCCCACAGACGTGTTTGGACTCAGCGCGGGTGACATGGCCCATTGCGGCTAGCTGTCGACGCCCTTACATAAGCCCACTAGGGGCTCAATTATAAACACTCCTTGTTCTTTCATATTCTACGTTCTAGACTTAGCCAACTTCTTGCCATTTTGCATTGTAGTCACACTCAAAACTCATGTTTGTGTTTGCATGGACCTGCATGCCCTAATTGAATTTATCTTGGTTTTATAGCACAAGGGGGCGTGTGAGCAGCAGAAGCAGAAGAAGCACAGCGGGCGGAACGGAAAGAGAATGCGTCACATGGTGCCACACCGGCAGCAGGGTGTGGGCATAGCGATGTGACTGCATTAAGAGGTACAATCCTTACGGCGGCCTTTTCAGCGTGTGGGTGCTGCCCCTTCCATTATTTGGGAAGCAGCAGCACCACCACCACCGGTGTCACCGGCCACAAAAGCACAAGAAAAATTTGGGCCAGGTGGTCGTGGCTAAGGATCTGTTTGCCTACGGTCATGACATCGTGGCCCACGTGTAGGAGCTCCCTGCTCTGGTCCTCTAGTGAGTAGTAGCTGTAGCAACGGTAGTAGCAGCTACTACAGTGGGAGCTCCGTAGGAGCAGCACCAGCCGCGGCAGCAACAATGGCGGTGCTAAGCTGTAGCAACAGCTTCTGCCACATAATCAACATGAAACAATTAAGCCAGCATTGCCAGTTGCAGCAACAGTAGTAGCCCATAGTATTAGTGGTAATCCGCAGCAGCCTCATGCAATAGTAGCAGCAACAGCAACTGCGACGGCAACAATAAGCAGTTGTTGTAGCAAAATTGCCACCAGTAGCAGCACCGCACAACAATAATACGCAACAGCACTTTGTAGCAAAATGTAGTAGTAGCAGCAATAGCGGTGGCAACAAGAAGCTGCAACAGCAGCATGCAAGGACAGCTGCACGCGGCGTGCAACAGCAATAGCGACAGAAGCAACTGCACTGGAGCTACCCCCTCGCCCCCCAACCCTCCCCCCTATGCCTTGGCAGACGGGAAGCTGCCTCGCAGATTCCCGCTGCTAGGCAGAAATCATGCAAAGCAGGCTTGTTGAGCTCGCCGCGAGCTCATTGTGCAGCTCGCTGCCGAGCGAGCTCACACCGATCGGCTAGCCAGCTGATCAGCAAGCTCACACTCCACGCTGCAAGGGTGAAACCAGGCACCAGAAAAGGGGGAGGGAGAGGGTAAAAAAAATTAGGGAGCACCCAAGAAAATCCTGAGCGAAGGGTCGTGGGTATATCACCGAGGCATATGGTAAAGAAAAAACAGAGAAAGATAAGAAGGGGGGGGGGGGGGGGGGG
>SZWC01010109.1:68905-102282 GCA_023375785.1 Penium margaritaceum
TGTGTGTGTGTGTGTGTGTGTGTGTGTGTGTGCGCGCGGTTGTCTGGTGCAGATTTTGGTTTTGCATACGCTGTTGTTCCGTGCCTTGCCTCGCTTGTTCTGGCATTGATGGCCATGTTAGCCAAGGGGAGTGTTGGTTTGTGTGGCTTTGACCCGTCACAAGGGACGCTGATGGATTACCCGTATACCCCACGTTGGTCGTATAAGGTAGAGGAGATACTGACGACACGACAGGCCTCAGGAGTGTCTTGAGACTTCTGTAGCACCTACGGTAATGTTTCTTCGTCGTTTTTGAGCCCATGGAGGGAAGGAGTTTTACTGTTTAGACATTTTGCAAAATTTCTAAAAGATAAATACATTTCTCCTTTGTTTCAAAACCCATGGAGGGAAGGAGGCACGTTTTTTAGAGTGAGGCTTCTTGAGTATTGCCTGCTCGTGACAAAAGAAAGTGCCAGCCACCCACTGGTGAGCGCGGGGGAGGGGAAGGGGGAGGGGAAGGGGGAGCGAGTCCCCCTCCCCCTCCCCCTCCCCCTCCCCAAACGCAACGCCAGCAAGACGCGGTCGATGAGTTTTGGCAGCCGCGTTGGCTAATCCAGAGCTAGGAGACTTTTCTTGGTGGATTGGGACCTGCACACTCGATGGACTGTACTTATGGGACGAGGAGATCCGATGACTGTAGCAGTGCTTGCAATGTTTGAAGAGTTATTTGCGATGTCTGGATAATGATTTCAAGTGTTTTTAGCATTGCTCGTATTTTCTCAGTGGCCGGGACCCGGGCACTTGGAGAGCTATTCCGGTGCCTTTAGGAGACCTCATTTGTTGTTCACGTGGTCTATGCAGTGTGCTCTCCCCAGTGACTCGTTTGGGCTAAGTGGGGTTAATGGAGCCCGGTGTAGCTAGCTACCGGCGTCCCTACGTAAGCTTGCTAGGGGCTCATTTGTAGATACTCCTTGTTCTTTCATATTCTGCGTCCCAGGCTTAGCCAAATTCTTGCCATTTTGCAGTTTACTCACACTCAGAGCTCATGTTTGTGTTTGCATGGGCCTGCATGCCCAGATTGATTTTATCTCCTGCTACCATGGGGCTGAGCAGGAGCCCGCGCATAATTAATACCCTAAAACCTTGAATGTAATTCGGATAAAGGTTTTAATTGAGATTTGGGCGTAAATAGAGTAGGCTTGCGTGTACAAAACAAATGTCAAAAACAAAAGAAGGGTGTTTTTGCTCAATCACAAGGGAGCGATGACATCTTTTTTTGTTTTTTTACTCGCAATTCCCCAATTTGATTTAGGGCTTTATGTTTGGCACGGGCTCCGCGCGCGCCAAACATACAAAACCCTAAATCGAACTGGGGGGTTTGTGTATCAAAATAAAACAAAGGGGTCATCGATCCCTCGTGATTCTCACGTGGGAGCGATGTCCCCATGTACTTGTTTTTTCCTGCTCCCACGTTGACGCATGCCGCGAGCGAGCATGATTTCTGATTGGGCTTTTGAGGGTTTTTTTGCCGGTGCTCGGCGAATGAGAGTCACAATTTGTGTTGTATGGGTAGGCGAGCTATTTGGCCCATCGGAAACCCCTAGTGGCATTTTGCCGACTGGTTCAGTTTGACCCCGAGATGGCAGCCGGGCCCTACGTTAAGCCATTTACGTGGGTGCCTCCGTCAACCGGATGCTATTACCTTGCTCGCTTGTTACTCACCTTCCTTGTTGACTCTCACTACTTTTGAAACAAGGATTCTAACTCCTTGATCTTGACATCGCCATGGCTCAATCGTGAACATCTTTTACATGTTGGGCCGCTTAAGCCTACACTTGTCACTACCTAATAGAATCAGAGCAAAGGGGGCCCCCTCCACTACATCGATACGAGAACTCATGTGGTACGACAACAGCAACATTCGCAGTAGCATTCTTGCGGTCGTGACGTTTTCCAATCGGATCACAACTCTGCAGCTCCGCATCACAGCATCATTGCGTCATCATGGCGTCGAGGCACTCTGTGCCTCAACGCCATGAAGCTGGCTGACTCTAGCCTCGGCCCACTGTAGCTTTGCAGTTTTGCAATCCCACGGACAAGCAGTTTGGCAGATCCGCACTGTTGCAACTGTGCACTTGTGTAGCTTCGCAGCCCTGCAACTTCAGAGCATAGGACCTTTACGCCACGGTCCCAAGGCACTCTAGCTGCAGCCCAATGTAGCTCCGCAGTTCTAAAGATTCACAGTACGCAACTCCTCATTGTTCCATCTTTGCAGTTTTGCTGCTCCGCAACTCCATATTTCTGTAGTTCTACAATTCTGTACCTTTGTAGCTCTGCATTTTTGCAGCTCCACAATTTTGCATCTCCATAACTTCACAACTCTGTAGTTCTACTTCTTTGCAACTCCACATTTCTACGTTCCACAGCTCCGTTGCTCCACAACCCCTCAACACTAGGGCATTGCAGCACCACGGCGCCGAGGCAGTCTTGTCTGGACTCACTACATCTGTGCAATGCCACAGCTATGCAGTTTCGCAGCTCTGCGGCTCTGCAGCTTTGCAAATCCGAGACTCTCTTGCCTTTGGCTCATTACCACTTTGCATCTTGGTAGCTCCACAACATGCAGTCCCGCGGCCCCGTAGTTCTGCACTAGAACACCACAACATCCTGGCACCAAGGCTGTCTTGTCCCGGCTCAACACTGCATCTCAATATCACAACACCGCTGCATGGAGGGGTTCTTATCTCGGCTCACTGCATTCCTACAGCTCAACAAGAGAAGCAGTATCAGTAGCAGCTGCATTTGCGGCTAGTACCGACACCCTGACTTCTCTACATGAGGCGGAGCCGATCTTGACCTTTCTGTGAGCCGCACGTGAGCATGATTGTGTAGGAGCTCGTGTACTACAAGGATAGGGTGGAGCACAAGGTGTGCTCGCGCCGCTATTGCTATAGTCTAAGGTACTACCCGGGAGAAGACTACGACCCCAGAGCTGACTACGCTCCAGAAGACGTAACCGGGTATGCCACCTACTACCAGTGTGCTTCCAACGACTCGTCAACCATGCAAAACATGCCGGCTACAAGACCGCCAGGGGATCGGCGTCCTCCTCAATCACCTGTATGCCCTCTCATTTTCCATAGGACGCATTGACAGAGTCAGAGTGCTGCCACTAGTGGGGCAACGCCAGAAGCACCATTAGCACCAACAATAACCCGTAGATGGTCACTCCTTGTTGTGCTCCATCTCCAATAGCATCGGGTTCTGTAGTTGCCTCTTATGGATCCTCCAACATCTTTTTTGTTCTAGAAGTTGCGCTTGTCTGTAATACTGAGGTCTCCTCTAATTTTGCTGCCACAGCATGTGCGCCATGTGCCCCTACCAGCAGTGCTGGAGGTAGGGCCTTACTCAACTACT
This sequence comes from Penium margaritaceum, assembly GCA_023375785.1. Taxonomy (NCBI): domain Eukaryota; kingdom Viridiplantae; phylum Streptophyta; class Zygnematophyceae; order Desmidiales; family Peniaceae; genus Penium; species Penium margaritaceum. The sequence goes on from SZWC01010109.1 coordinate 72,302, forward strand.
GCAATCAATCAAGGCCCTCTTGTAGCAGACACAATCAACGTTGCTGCACAGGTTGTCATTGCAATAGACACAGTAGCTGCAGCAACATCCACTACCCTCTCAAGTGTCGTCCTCTCCATCCATTTCTCTACAACACAGGAGTCCTCTACAGCCTCATCATCAACGTTTGGCCATCATGTTTGCGTTCTTGTCACCACAGTTGTGGCCATGTCCACCCTCACCAGTGCAGCTCTGTCGGGTCAAAATTTGGAATCTGTCAGTGTTTCATTCGCAAGTGGGTCGAGGAATGGCCTTGCAATTTGCCGAGTCTCCTCTTCTTACGGGTCATACCCAAGTCGCGTCTTCATAGAGAAAAACCGGCATTTTGAAGCTACACATTACTCTTGTGTTTACAGTTATGATCATCTGATGATTCTTCTATTTGTGTTTCCCAATTTTTTTTTGTGATATCTTTCCTTTCATTGAGAGCTTGTTCAAGGAAACTTTATTCAATAGACAGGAAGTGGCCGATGGACGAAGGGTATTGTAAAAACCTCTCACCTAATATGGCAAGGTTTTGACACATTTCCAAGTAAGCAAAATTTGGTATGGGGTCATAAGTTCATTTTTTCCTTGTCTTGTTGGAGGTGATCCAAATGAGCCCCTAGTCATTGGTTGTCCTTTTCCAACCTCCACATGGCCCTTACAATTGGCCATGCCAACTGGCATGGTCATATGCTTTGGAGGAACCATTTTAAAGACATAAAAATTTTCATCTCTACATTCAACCCCCCTTAAGGACCAAATGGTCTCGATTTGTTGTGTTGCTTGGAGGGAATGGTGACCTGCACACATGGAAGGAAAAATCCAATAGATTAGTGGAAAAAACTGTGTTTGTTAGCTTCCACTTGCTTTTTTTTTGCTTTCACAACGAGGTCTTATGGCACGAACACTCAGCCGGTAAAAGGTTCACAGCTTCGCTTCCTCCTCCTTTTGTAAGGAGCATCCCCACGACACGTATCCAGGCTTCCCCGTAACATAGTGCACGATAGACAGGGTGGTACCCTTGAGAGAACCTCGTTTTGAACGGACAGCCAGTTCCTCCCGGTACTCGGCTACAGCCGCCTTCGGCATCCGTGGTTCTAGCTTGTGCAAGTTGTGTTCAGATCCACAACCATCCCAATGCACAAGGTGTTCCTTGACCACTTGTGCATGGAGTACATGCTCACGGTGCTAGAGTATGCAATGCACCTTGAATTCAGCTTCCATGGCAAGTTCATCAGGCGGGGGAGGCTGAACGGACCCATCCACTTCATATGGTGCAAGTAGACTCACATGGAACACGTTGTGAATGCGCATTGCATATGGTAGGTCCAAAAAACATGTCACTGGTACTACTGCATGCGTGATCATGAATGTTCCGAGCCACTTTGGCAACATCTTACGTGCACCTGGTGTCTTCAACCGAAATTTCTTTGTGCTCACAAGCACTCGGTCGTTGACGGAGAACTTGACCTCGCGTCAATTTCTATCAGCATACGCTTTTTGGCATTGTCGAGCAGCATACATGTATGTTTTTGCATCATACCAAAGCGCGTCCATTCTTTCGACAAAGGCATGGGCAGAGAAGACCTGATCACCGCCGCCCTTGCGCTTCACCATAGAAGCGGGTACCACGGGATGTCGACCATGGTTGAGGAAGAAGGGAGTATAGCATTTTGACTCGCTTACCGCATTGTTGACAGCAAACTTTGTAGGAGCAAGGAAGTCATCCCAGTCCTCCATCATCGATTCAATTTATATGCATAGTACGGTACTAGTAGCTAAAAGGTGTTTAATTAACTATTTTGATGATTTTTTGGCTTTTTTCCTTAATTAGGTAACGTATACTTGTCCTTCTCCCTAATTCTTGTCACACAAGTTTTTCTTCATTTACCCCAAAGCTCTGTTATGTATTTGGGACACATTCAAGGCCTTGTGACATCTTGCAATTCATCGCACAATAAACTATGGCAACCGTACGTGCACGCGTCGTAACGCAGACCACAAGGCGACATCGCTGCCGAGCACGAGCAGCTTCAAAATTGTAACTTGGGATTTCAAACTTCGTTCAATATGCGCACTGCCTGGGTTGAGCCAGACCCATGAAAAAAACAATATGTCCTTGTGTGTGACAGAGGTTCACTTGATTGTCCTTATGTACATTTGGCCTACCTCCACAATTATTTTTCTTCATATTCTCCAGTTTTTCCCTCAAGCTTTCATGTACTAGTACGGTATTTGTTCTAATTTGTAATTCATGTGATCTATCTGTCCGTCTATGTGTGGGTGGAATGCAATCAATACCTTAACTCATGCCCTGTATTGCTCATTGAGTGCCTACCAAAAGTGGCTTACAAATCAAGGGTCACGGTCCATGATGATCTCCAACGGGATAACGTGGCACTTCATGAAGCCATCATAGAAGAGGCATGTTATTTCCTCTGCTGTGATCCGTGATGTTGTGGGCATGAAGTGTGCCATGCATGTAGCACGGTCAATCACCACAAACATGGCATCATGATCCTTTGTTGTTTGTGGAAGGCTGATAATGAAATCCATGACCACAGACTCCCAAGGAGAGTTTAGTAGCTCTAGGGGATGGAGTAGTTCCCCTCGTGTCTTGTTGCTTGCTTTATTTTGGACGCAAAGGTCGCAGACCAAAGAGTACAGCCATATGTCGTTACTCCATCTTGGCCACTAGTAATGCTCGTCAAGGATGTAGCTTGTCTTCTTTGGGCCCACATGCCCAGCTGCTCGAGGGTCATGGAAAGTGAAAGGTATCTACTCGCGTATCCATGTGTGGAACCACCACTTGTTCACCTTGCCAGTAAAGGCCTTCTACTTCAATGAGGCCATGTGGCTTAATGTTTGGTGGATCCTGAAACCATGGATGGACGATGTAGCTCATGCAAATCCGGTTCTTGAAAGGGATCACTCCCACTTGTGGCCTTAGGGCTGGATGGATCGCGTTCGCATGTCGAGTTGTTGCCTTTGCCACAGTGGCAAAGTTACACTCCGACGAGTTCTTACTTCCCACCACGATAGCCACACAAACGGGGTTCCGGCTTAGCGAGTCTGCCACGTTGATTTGAATGGGTCAATATCACCAAATGAATGAGAATTGACTCAAGTATTTCATCCAACGTGGTTGGCGTCGAGACAGGTTGGGTTGCGTTTGGAACTATATCAGGGGTTTGTCATAGGTATCCACTATGATCTCCTCCTCTACTTCCAAGTACCAACGCCAAGCCTTGAAGGTATCCACGATGGCAAGAAGTTCTTGTTCTCCTGTGGTGTTGTGTGTCTCTACATCATAAAGCTTTCGACTCTTATACGCCACAGGGTCATTGTCTTCCATGAGGACTACTCCAACGCCAACAATTGATGCATCACACCTTGTTTCCCATGATTCCTTTGGGTCCATTAGGGCTAGCACAGGCATAGATGCCAACATTTCTTTGACCTTGTTGAAGGCTGCCTTATGTTTTCTTTCCATTGCTATTTTGTTTTCCTTTGTGTGAGGATTTTGAGCTCGCTAACCAAGGAAAAGCATCCCATCATGAAGCGCCTAAAGTGATTTGACAGGCCAAGAAATTATGAAATCTGACCTACGTTCTCAGGACGTGGCTATTCTTTCATGACTTGCACCTTTTGTGGGTCCACTCGGATGCCATCTCCACTCACAACGTGACCGAGGTACTCAAGTTCTTTCTGAGTAAACTTACACTTGCTCATCTTTGCAAAGAGCTTGCTGTCCCAAAGAATTTCTAACACCTCTCGCAAGTACTTTTTGTGCTCTTCTTCCGTCTTTGAGAAGATCAGTANTGATTTGACAGGCCAAGAAATTATGAAATCTGACCTACGTTCTCAGGACGTGGCTATTCTTTCATGACTTGCACCTTTTGTGGGTCCACTCGGATGCCATCTCCACTCACAACGTGACCGAGGTACTCAAGTTCTTTCTGAGTAAACTTACACTTGCTCATCTTTGCAAAGAGCTTGCTGTCCCAAAGAATTTCTAACACCTCTCGCAAGTACTTTTTGTGCTCTTCTTCCGTCTTTGAGAAGATCAGTATGTCATCGAGATACACCAACATGGACCTCCCTAGTTGGTTCTGGAACATGCTATTCATCACAACTTGGAAAGTTGCAGGTGCATTTGTCAACCTGAAAGAGAGCACTCTGAATTGGTCATTTCCTAAGTACGTGAAAAACGTTGTTTTGGCCACATCATCCTCTATGATGTGGTTCTGATGGTTACCTTGGGAACCATCGGACAATGTGAAGATTCTTGCTCTGCTCCTTGAAAGAGGTCAAAAAGGTCCTCAATTTGTGGAAGTGGATAATGGCTTGTCACCGTAATCTTGTTAAATGCGCGATTATCCATTCACGTACGCAGAACTCCATCCTCTTTACTTACTAGGAGGATCACTACGTCAAAGGAAGACAAGCTTGAATTGATCCACCCTTTGCATATGTACTCCTTGATATGTGTTTTTGCGACCTCTCTCTCATCCGGGCTGGGTTAATACATTGTCTGAAACGGTGGCATGGCATCAGGCTTGAGTGGTATGGTATGATCAACCTTTGTGCCGGAGGTAGGCCGTCTGGCGGGTCCTTGAAAACATCTTGAAAGTTAGAAAGAACGTCTGCAAAACCTTTCCGGAGGTCTTGTCCCCATTCTCCTTCCTCGTTTCTCTGCAAAGTAGCCAAGAAGCATTTAGAATCTTGTCGAGGCCTTCGCTTTTCTTCCATCGCACTCAGCCCTACATGTGTGCTCCTCTCAAGTCGAAGCATCTAAGGTATTGGTGAAATGGTGATTTTTGTCGCCCCATCACGACTCCAGATTTTTTCATTCGAAACTCACTTTTGCTTTGTGGCTCACCAGCCATGGATTCCCAAGACTACGTCGAATGATACCATGAGATTAAGGACTGTGAGGCGGGTCTTTGTGCTCAATCCTCAGAGGTAGAGCCGGGCCACGTAATCACCAAGGATTGCTACCTCTCGATGTCTTCCACGGTCACTTTCCCTTGTTTTGGGGTGTATTTATGGCAGGTGGTTTGGCATGTAGGTGGTAAACACGGTAGGCATGGAAGCTTCGATGGAGCTCCACCATGTTGCCCATCTTCTCCTACATGTGGTGTCACCGAGTGTAATTTGCTAGTAACCTCCAGTCCTTGAACAGGGCGACATCAAATTCTTCGTGCATGGGGACTGTTGTCGTGATCGATGTCAGTGTTTGTTTTCCATGAGCTTGTTGTGTTTGGACAATTTCCTTGTCATTTTCTCTTGTTGCCACTACAAAACAGTTACGATTATCAAGATTCTTCTTTGTGTTGTACATTAGTTACAACGGATTCGACGGAATCCTTGGCCGACTAGGCCAAAATCGCGGTGCTTGAGGGTCTTTGACCCTCAAGCCATCCCGTCTCACCGCCCACAGTCCTAGGTGATCCTGCTCAAGCCACGTGGCTCCTTCGACGGGTTGGCGCGGCACCACCACGCTACATCAGTGTGCAAAAGCAGCCAAAGCAGAGAGGTTCATATTTGGTGAATGATAAGAACATTGTTCAAAAGCATTGAGATGACGAGAATTTGAATCGCTTCAAATCATCATTCAAAAACATGAAAGATCTCTCATCTCACAAGCCACTTGATCTCCCGGGCAGTCGTCCACTCTCTTCACTGGATGTCCAATTGATCGGCATGCAATAAGGCTGCACAACGTTCCTATCTGTGGAGATTCAGAGGGATCTCGATCCATGTGATGGATCCTCCGCTTTGATCTAGAACCGGGGTGATGTATCCTTGGATTCACGAACCCTTGTAATCATTGGGGATTCATGTACCATGCATGGTATATCTTCACTAACCATGAGTTTCACAGTTTTTTTTAATCTGTCTACTCGAAGCATAAAAGGTCAGACTTCACTTCTTCCCACATGTTGTACATTCACACGCACATTCATGGAAGTCATTCAAATACACATATTCATGGAAGAATGGTCTCAATGATGCAAAAACACTAGGTACTTCACAGTGAACTGTCTTCAACATGTCATTATGTCCCTCATATCGAGTCTAAGTCTCAGCATGTTCAGGTCCCTCCCCCCCACTTTCACCTGCACCCTCACCCCCCCCCCCCCCCCACCCCCATGTGTACCCTTATCTTCACCATCATCTTCCTCCTCTTCTTCCAGCTCTTCCTCAAAGGCTAGATCACCACGACGACATGCGTTCACCCATGCCTCCTCCGCTACCAACTCTGGTGATATCTCTTCGCTAGGTGCTACGGGGAAGTTCAACAGGGTTGGATCGTTGATCCATGACTTCAGCAGCATGAGGTTCTCTACTCTGAGGTCCACCAGAGACTGCATGAAGTCAGTGATGATGAGCCGGCCTAGAGAGAAAAGCCTTGTGAAGGGCGTGCTAGTGGCTGGAACTGCGAGAAGGTCCAGTGCTGCGAGGTGGAATGTTGAGTAGTTCTTCTCGTACTTGCGTACGTACATCAGGATCTAGCACTTCCGGGGATTCTTCTCTTCCTTCGCCCAGGTGTCCACCTCAACATCCATATTAGAGGGTGCAACCTGTGAGGTGGTGACCATGCTCAGCTTCGCAAACATGTTGGCGCCTGCATCTTCCAGTGCGGCCTCCATGACAACCGGCTCACATTGGATCCTTGAGCTGCGACGTGGCTATGGGGTGCTGGCCGTGCCGGGTGTTGTCACTATTGTAGTACACACAGGACTTAGGTTGGTCTATGGCACAAACAGAATCACGGTTTACCTGATGCTGGAGCTACTTTAGTTGTGGATGCAGCATCAGTGGAGTCTTTTCGGGTCTGAAGCTGGAGTTGTTGTCCTCCGTTTGCACTGCTGGATACAACCACGGTTGCGGCAGCCTCCTCTGCAGCCTTGCAGAGCTCCATCCACAGGTAGTACGGCCTCAGCAGCTCCACCACCTTCACATGTAGCTCTGCTGGGTTGGCGATGCCGACCTTGGGATGTACATTTGCGTAGAAACGCAGGCGGGACCAAGGGTCGAGGGCGGCTGCCAACACGTGGCGGTGGGTACACAACTTTGTATACTTGTCCAGCTTGGCGGTGCTGGATGGATAGCTCCTTGCGATCCAGACGGCCAGCTTGTCCTCGATGCTTGCTCTTGACTCTAGTGCCACAGCTTTCACGACCCAGCTTTGCATCTTGTCGAGGAGGGAAGAGCATGAGGAAATGAGAAGGGAGAGGGTGGGATATGACGACCCGGATATGTCATCTGTGAAGCCCTTGTAAGGCTTCACGATGACAGTGATGAGCGTAATCAGCTCCCAGTCCTCAAACGTTGGCTTGAGGTGTGCGCCATCCCTGCCTACTCTTCAAGCACACACCGTTCAGCAATCATGCGCTCACACATGTCCAAAGCGTTTTTCCACCTTGTCATTGTGTCCAGGTTGAGGGACTTGAACGTCCGTCGCGCTGCTTCAACAGGTTGTTGCAATGATTCTTCATGTGTTGGCATCCGTTTTACAAACACCGCGATGGCCCTGACCTGCTGAATGATGGCCATTACACGTAGGTATTTCAACAAGTCGTCCACGACGAGGTTCATCACATGACCAAGGCACCTGATGTGCCCGACTTTGTCAAAGGAGTCATTGTTGGACACCATGTGGTTGTCGACGAGGGAGTCATTGGTACTCTCGTTGTCCATGGTGAGACAGAATACCCTGTCCCACAGCTCCCACTGCCACAGTACTGTTTTCAGTAGTTGGAAGAGGTTGTCAGCTATAGCTCCATCCTTGATGGCCGGGAAGGCGAGGGTGATGGTGCGCACATTGTAGTCGGTGTCAATCCAGTGTGCTGTCACTCCTAGGCACTTGACGTTGTTGCGGGTTTTCCAGCCGTCGTTCGTGAAGGAGATGGCCGACGTGACTGCTCCTTGCTACTTCTTCATGCGCTGACAGAACGCCTTGGCACCGAAGCAGATGTTGCGGGTGATTGTCATGCGGCCATGAATGGCTACTGCGGGGTTGGCGTGCGCAAACACATTGGCAACCTAGAAGCTCTCCTTGGACAGAAACAAAGGTTTTTGCCCATGGTATCCTTCCACAACATGTACAGCAAACTTTTCTTGTTGAAGATATAGCCGACCCTGCCACACCACGCGATTGGGTTGTCTTTAGGAGCTGCCGCCACTTCTCTTGGTGGATGAGGCGCATGTGCTTCCAAAGACCGCAGGTGGTGCTGTTCTTGGCTAACAGGCTCACTCGTGTGGCTGGGTTCTTCGTGCAGTGTAAGCGCATGACATGCGCGGTTGGACTGACACCCCAGTTCTCTTAAGGACCCCCAGTTGAGGGAGTTCTCTCCCCATCATTTGCACTTGTCACCGATGGCACCCTCCTCTCCGTCTTGCTCCTCATCGTCTTCCTCTTCAGGCACTTTGTCTTCATCAGCGGGGCGGGTGGTTTTGTCTTCGGCCATGACGGCTAGTAACACAAAACTGATCTGCTGAATGTTGACCAAGAAGACGAAAACCTGGGTCTTGTGCTTGTAAACAGCGTGGCAGTGCAAGTGCCACGGACGGGTTGCGCTGTTCCGGACCACCGACGATATGAAGATGTCCATCGACGGCTGCCTATGCCCAGTCCATAGACGGCCATCAATGGTGCTGATGATATCTTGGGAATACAGGTGGTTGGTGAGTCAATAGATAATAACATATGAGACCAAGCATCGCCAGCTCCAGGCTGGCAATTTGACAGGCTTTACGCGGTAGACAAGCATGGTGCATGTGCCAACCATGCAGACGTATCACGAAAATGTTTTCCGGTTGAAAGTATGGCGCGCATGTTGAGCTATTCGATTTCGAATGTGCAAATGAGTGTACTATGCGGATGACTTGAGCCGGACATCTAGTCATGCCTTTTTACCCCAACCCTCCTCATCCTGCCCTAGGATCCTGGTCAGGATCTGCAGGTGCAAGCCAGATCCACAATCCTGGATCCAGATACACGAATCCAGATCTGGATCCAGATTCGTGGGTAGGTTCCGCGGAGCCCAGGATGTGTGTGCGGCCTTAGCGGGCAACGAAGCCTCCATTGCTTAAAACGGAGAAAGAAGGCACCCCCCTACTTGGCCGGAAGCCCTTGGCCATCTATTAGCTAAATTTTTGTATTTTGCCTTTCGGGCTTTGATTTGCGTATGTTTTCTTTATACCCAAATAATACCCAGAAATTGTCAAAGAAAGTCGCCTCTGAGAAACCTCCTTCAGAACATTCAGAGGTTGTGGGTTTTGTTAGGGTACGGGCACCTCCTTTAACTTGGGCGTTAAGACTTAGCGTCAAAAGGCCTTAGCGAGCTCAAAAAAAGCCATCGTTGTAAAGCTGAATGTCCGCCATCCCTCGTCGGGGTGATCTTTCATTGCCCGAGTCATCGCACCTCGCCGCGCCTTTTGAAACTAAGTCATTTCTTCGCTTAAAAGTAATGATTTGCTTTACTCTTTTAGTCATTTTTTCTATGTCTAGAAAGAACGGTGGAAACATCCATGACGTGCTCAAGACTATGATTTTGTCGATTGTGTTGACTATGGTAGGCGGAATAATTCCCCTTTACCCACCATTTGAGCGTTGGCCTTCCCCAAAACCCACTTTTTTTTCGCGTTGACCACTACACCCAAAAGTTGGAAAAGTGACTCACCGCGAGCACCGTGCCCAGTTCTGAGAAAAGATGTACAGAATCCCGGCATGCTAGCCACATTTCCTCCCTGAGTGGGTTTGAAATACATTTTTTATAAGTTAAGAAAACTGCTTTTGTTTTTGTTTCTTTACATGTAGAGGCGTCATTGTGTGGGCATTAGTGGGAACCTCCTTCACTTTATTCTGATATGGTCGACTTTTTCTGATGATTGTGGCACGGGGATTTCTCTGAAAGTTTGTCTGATGTCATGTTCATAAAATGAGGACTTTGCGTTGTCGCGTCCGTCCACAAACAAACGCAGTGGATTATGGTCACGCGACTGATACTTTTGCCACGGAATGGACGTTGGCAGAATCGGTCGCACGACTGATACATAGTACAAGAGGTGGGGGGGGGGGGCTAGGGTTGCGGGGTCCTCTCCCCCACGAATACAGAGGAAAGGCTTGAGGCCAGTCCTCGCCACGGCGAGGGCTCGCCATTTGCCAGCAGCTTGCGGACGGCCAGAAGTTTGCCGACGGCCAGAAGCTCGCCGACGGCCAACAGCTTGCTGCCGGCCAGCAACTCGTCGATGGCCAGCAACTGCTCGCTGAGCTGCTCGCTAGCCGTAAAAAAGTCATGTGTTCGCCGACGGCGAGTAGCTCGCTTGCCAACGGCAAGCGATTACGAAGTCACGAATCCGCGATGTTGCAAGGGCGAGGCCAATGGCCTCGAGCCCTTGCCCTCGCATCCCCTCATCGTCGATCGTGAGCAGGGACAAGGGGAGAAAGGGAGATATTGAGTGCAAGAGAGATGAGGGTGGGAGAGAGAAAGAAGCGAGGAGTGGGTGGCAGCGAGTTGTGGTCCATTTTAAGTTATTCGTGATGTTTACGTCATGGACCTGCTGTGCACAAAAGTGGGTATCAGAGTCATATGGTTAAACATGGATACCGGGAGTAGGTTTTTTCATTTTTTTCGAAAGAGCGAAAAGTGGGGAAAGCGGAACCCCCTGGAAAAAAAGTAGGCAATCCGGTCCGTTGTCCCCAAAAGGTGGGTAACCTACACAGAACCTTTTCCAAAGGTGGGTGAAAAGGAATCCGCCCCTATGGGAGGAAGTTGATGATTTTTACTCATTTTCGTCAAGAATCGTGCGACCTCCTAGCTTTGGTCACGGAACGGGTCAGCCAGCTTGGTGAAATCGTGCATTGATTACGCTAGGTTGTCTTCATTTTCATGTTTTATTGGATAAAACTATGCGCACTGCCTGATTCGACCCTACCTTTGAAGCGGAGTCACGCCCGCGTTTTGTCATGTCTTCCCGATGTTGTCTTGGGTCCTTTGCGAGTAGAACACCAAAAATCGAAATGCCACGCTCTCGAATGACTATTTCCAACCTGTGAATGACGATGGCGGCAGCCACTGACCACAACGAGAAATCTGGTTGACGAACATCGAGGCAAATAATCGCAACTAATGCAAAGTACACAAACGCAATCTCTGTACTTTCGATGAGAAAATCTCATGTATGAACAAATTGAATGCAAATAAAAGAGTGGCGCACCAATGACATGTCACGGACCAACCAGATCGGACCGCATGCAACGCCGTAACAAAAATGACAGAGCGACTAGATAGCCGCCATGTCCAAATTTTAAGATGTCGTGTCCACATGTGCTGAAAAAGGTGCCGAATACCCAGACCACTTTAACTATGTAACCGCGTATCCGGTGTCCGCCATATTAAAGATGGCATATTTGAGTCGGACATATTTCACATGGTATATCACCATGTTTAAATTTAATCACCGCACACCCACAACGAATACAGGCAAACATTGAACATTAGACAAACGCGAACCTAGTGCTCATCAGGTCGGATGTGTATGTGAAATTTTGTTGTACTTGCCAAAGAAATCTTACCTGTCCGCTTGGAGTATGATCGATGGCGACAACGCCGATGAGCATCACGACTTGTTATTAGCTGGATGATTGACGACCGATCCATTGCGCGATTCATATGCCACTGCCAGGCACATCACGTAGTGCAGAGTCGCCTTTCTCACTGCGTGAATCAATGGGAGTTGAACATGAAAACCCACCCAGGTCGCACTTTTTGTCTTAGATTTTGCAATTGTTCGCGCTACCGGCGCGATAGGGCGATACCTATCCATGAGTGACATGGACCCGATGTACATAGACTGCCCACTACCTGCGATGGACGGCCGAGGGAGACATCCAACACACTCGACACGGTCCATGGGGAGTGGACATACCCAATCCGTCCAAACTAACATGTGACGAGGTTGAAGCTGCCTGACGCCAAGTGAAGGTTATGTGGGACGCCATGTATGACCGTGCACCACCCAGTCCGCACGCCATGTGTTGGATGCTGGGTATGCGTGCTCCAACTGGTCGTCCTTTGTATGCCAACAGTGATTGCAGCCGTGGGTGCAGATGCGTCCCATGACCATGTCGCATATGTAACCCCATGGTGTTTTGCTTCTACATTGTCGTTTTTTATTCAGAACGTACCCACTTTTCAATGGTAACTTTTCCATTTGGTCGTTTCATGTTTCATTGAATCTATACTTAAAGTCTAAGATGCTAAAGTAATAACTATGGCACATTATCTATCATTTATGATGATTATTCATGTGGTGCCTAATGCATTCCAGACAAGCATTAGGAATACTAAGAACAGACTAGCATTATAGTGAACCTGGTAACAAAAACATGGACATGCAACAGTACTTGTTGACACATAGTTTAGGATAAACACAGGACTTAAAACGGCTTTGAAAGGTGGGTGGCAGTGAAAAGATCCATGCCATCACCTCAAAGGTAGGGCGGAGTTGGCCTACATGACATCCTGCCATAGAAATGCCATATGCACGTTCAAAGCATGCCTTGTACATAAGTTCCTCAATTTCATCGTAGAATACGTCACTGATGGGATCAATGACCTCCCCCGTTGAATCTACATCTTCTTCAAGGGTGTCTCCAATCACGTGGCCTTTGTGGCACGGGCGCATGTACATCTTTATTATGTGTGTTGGCTTCTTGCTGGGCCATATCCTTGAAATGAATATGTTGAACTGACGCCAAGTACGAAACCAGTCACAAATGAGAGCTCAGAGTCTGATGGGCAGTCCATGGCAAAAGTTTAGTTGGTTTGATGTTGATCTTCGTTAAAGAGGATGAGTACAATGTCCATGAAGTCCACTTTATGTTGCGGGATGGTACACCAATTCCTTTTGGTTGGAATATTTAGATTGAATTTCCACATCTTGCGTTACATCACCAAAACATGAGAAGCACACTGACAAGCAAGCAGACTTCCTGATAGTCTCCCTTCACCAAGGGCCCTAGTGAGATTGGCCACATGTTATCTGGCCCGCCCTCTCAACTTGGTAACATCGTCCTTGTCTTTGTCCATGGGCTCAAAATGATACAAGGCCCCGTGAAGTCGCACTCCCTTGTTCTACACACCATGGACCTATGACCTAGACGAGTGGTAGATAATGCATTACTGAACATTGGACTCAAAAACATGGAGTAAGGGAAGAAGTCAACATACGTTTCAAACCCCCCTCATTCTCCTCCTCTTTGTAGTAGTCCTCCGGGACATCATCCTAGTCACCATGTGGTATGCCCTACGTGGCAAGCCGCTGGTGGGTGTAGTCGAGGGACTCTCGTCTACGCCTCATGTCGTCCTCTTCACTAATCCACCGGTAGGGTTTAGGGACCTTTGGCTCAGAGTCCTCATCATGGATGAAGTGTTCTGGGTCATAAACTTCCTCCTCTCCACTGTCATTTGTTGGAAATTGTTCTGGGTCATACTTGCGATCTTCATTGTCGGAGACATTGATTGTCTCCTGTTACAAACCAGTAGCAGGAGTGTCAGCTTTGCTTGTACAGCCTGTGCGTCCTATTGTTGCTACTGTTGCAACTTCCGCTCTAGTTTCTAATGCCTCTGTCTCTACTTAAGTGCCACCTGTGGGCCAGCGCCCGGCATATGCCTCCGCGTGCACTGCTGCTTCCGCTCTCTCCAACCGCTTCCCCAACGCTGCCTCTGCTGCTATCGCTGCTAGTGCCACAGCTAGAGAGGTGGTGCACTTGGACATGGTGTGGCCCCTCAAGCCACACCATCGGTAGATGTTGTTTGCTTTCCTATATTCTTTGCAGTCGAACCGCTTGCTCTCGGGCCTTCCATGCCCACGTCATGGACCCGGCTGCGTCTAGATGACCCCTCCAACGAGCTCAGCGTGGTTGGGTCCATAGCTGGCATCGGGTTGTTGTACGTGCGCCGGAACACCATCTTTGTTAGGCCGACGTCACACAGTGGCTCTGGCGTCTGCCCCCCATCGAGTAGCATAACGCAAGCGTACACGCAAGGATGTCCCCACTCTTTCCATGCCTTGCAAGTACACGACCGTTGGGCAATGTCCATGTGCCAAACACGGTTAGACTCCCCACTGACCGTAGCCATCTGCGATCCCTCCTCCATGACGTCGTGCCCATTGCACAACACGGATGCATTTTGCAACAGAGCCTCTGGATTTGGGGCCAATCGCCCTTGCACGCTCTTGCCTCTTTCCTGTGTTCAATCATCAGGCACTACACCCATGCTAAGAGTGAGACAAAGTAGTGAAAGGGATACAACTTCTACACTTCCATGATGCGCACATTGAGAGACTCAAAGGCATTTCACGTCATGTGCCCACCGCGACCAATTTGGCAGTAGACACGCGTCCATTGCTCTACCAGGATGCCGTCCACTACGCTACTACCAAACCAGTAAGCTGCACAGCACAGGTATTGCCACCTCATGATCTCCTCGCACCGCTCAAACTCTGCGTGGGTCAACGTGTGGGCTAGACACCGACACTAAAAGCCTGCACGCTTGCTAAACTGTTGACGGACATTCCGCCGAAGGTGCCACACACTCTAAGTGTGTGTGGCACCTTTCAACATGCTAGCCACTAAGTTCATGAGGCCCTTCTCTCAATCGCTGATGACCGTTGTGCCCTGCTCTGTTGCTGTGGAATAGGCAATGGCGAGGTGGAAGCAGAACTAAGTCTAGTGGTCCTCGTTTACTGTGGGGGCCAGTGCCCATGCCATAGGCACTGCATGATCGTTGGTGTTGACATACTGCGCCACCAACAAGGTTTGTTTGTGGCTGTTCTTTAGGAAAGGCCCATCCATCGTCACGATGCGACGGGAGTACTGAAAACCAAGGACGATTGCGCCAGGGGCCACAAAGGCCCAGTGGAAAACGTTGCCCGCTGCCGCCTCAGCGACAATGTGGGCATTGCGGTCCAATCTCATGAGCTGCATGAAGGCGTAAAAGAATGGGGTCACGCAGTTCCACAACAAAAAAATGGAAAAAAAAAGATTAGGGACAAATGCACAGCGAATACCTCTTGTGTATATGCCGGGAACAAGGGCCATGACATGGTCCGAGAGCCTAGCAGCGTCTCTTGTGCCGCCACCTTTGCGTGGTATAGGGTGTCACGGTCCACGTCCTTGGTAGTCGCCTTCTTAACCACTACCTCAAGACTGGTTACGTCCGCAGAGGGGTCCTTGTGCAAGGTGGCAGCGATGTGCCGGAAACCCTTTTCATAGTCTGTTCCTGATCTCCACGGCTACTTCCAGCAATGAAGACACAGTGGTGGTCGTCCTTCCACTCGGACACCTTCACCAACCCACTTTGAGAACACACATGGGCGCGCAGAATCAAGGGGTTGTCCTTGTCCTTGAACTGCAAACCGCGAGCTATGAACCTGGTTGGCTCACTCTACAACCAACGCATGGTCATGCGGTTTTTGATGAGGTAGTCGTCCACGGCCCGACGACACTTGCCCATGTCCTTCAACTCCATCCGACCCGGGAAGGCGCCATCGACCTTGGTGTATTCTTGTGCTTTTTTGCACGGCTCATCGTCGGGCAAAATTGCAAACAAAAATCTGAGAGGCATAGCAAGTTAAGAGGGACTGAACGAGCAACAAAAAAAAGTAGGAAACTAATACAAGCGGGACGAGCTAACGCAGTGTCTTTTACCCTGCAGTGGTTCGTCCCCAGAACGGCCTAGCCGCAGCTTAGGGGCGGCAGGCTTCTCTGGCGACAACAGGATGAGGACGACTATGGTGTCCAACTTCTAATAAAGAATCAAGCGACAGGCAGGGGGAGGGGGGAGACATCTGGTTCATCCAGACCGGGTCTCCTCCGCCATACTAACGACGGCGGAGGAGACCCGAGAGTGCGGTTGTGAGAGTGCCCGCGTCCCCACCCACAAGATGCGGACCACCGCAATTGTGCAGCCATGGTGTGTGAACACGGGTACAGAATGAAAATCATGACCACTTAAAACAGGGGATACCCACTTGGGCGCTCACCTAGGCATAGGACATCCGCCCCCATACTCGGCACCGTGCCGAGGCAGTGCACGGTGCCGGAGAAACTAGGGCGGAGCCGTGGCGGGTAGTGCTAGGTCAAACTGGTTAGTTAGGACAGAACAGAGGGAGGATGATACAATGAAGCCAAATTCACTACGGCATACGTTGCATTTGAACTGAAGAATGAAAGGCTGTCAGCGCCACGGACCGTTGCACTGATAAAATGTCCCGCATACATGAAGGAGGACACCTGTACACCAGGTGGAGGCGCCGGGATGAGTCTCTTTTTCAAAAGTACACCTAGTGGCATTGGTTGCATGCATGCGTGCATTGGGGTTACGTAGTTATACATTGAGGCCAAGTTCAAACATGTTTCCTGCCTTTTTGCTTAACCTTCCCCTCTTGTCCGAGGAGAAGTCGTCGGTCGAGTCATGTGCTTGCTTCCAATGTCCAGTATCTGTTTTGCAGAACACCCTGGTTGTTGCGCGAATTTTATCCAAATCACACGTTTTTCTCGGATTGGGAGTCCCCCCAGAGAAGAAGAATAGTGCATAGAGAGAGCATGTCACCTAGACGTGACAGAAATGGAGGAAAAAATGCCAGGAAAACATGAGATGGGCTATTAGTGGATGGAAACCCCGAGTGGAGACAGAATTTCCCGTGGAGAAGTTTTTGTGCAGCGGATTTTCTGACGTCAGCGCAGATTCTTGGCTATGAAACTGATTGTATTGGGTTACTACGTTACCCCAAAAAAATTAAGGAGAAGTGTAACACAACAAACTTTTGGAAACAAAACCTACAATTTTACAGTCAAGAAAGACTGCCGCAATCATTACCTGATTCCAACAGTCTTTTGGACACTGTTTTGCGACCGACACCATGAGGTTACATCAAGCTTGACGCAAGTGCGTGAAGGAAATAGTGGAAAACGAATCCAAACGACCATCTCGACAGAACATACGGTCACGAAGTTTTTACCATTCTCTCTAACGAAACACATAAATGATTACAAAGAATAAACAAATCATAACTTTATAAAGAAACATCAACGTAGCTTTGAAAGGCGTGGCGAGCCATGACGACTCGGGCAAGGAAAAGACCACTCCGACGAGGAGGACGGTCATTCAGTTTTACAACGCAAACTTTTCCAATCTCTCCGAGGCCTTTCGACGCTAAGTTTGAGCACTCGCAATACATTAGCATCAGAGCTAGGTCGACCCGCTCACATCGCCGTCGTCTCCACTCCGTCGTGAGAATCCTCACACACCACGAGGAGTGGTGACTTAGTTAACGAGCAGTAGGTGACCTCGTGGTGGTGCTAGTGGAACGCCGCCCGGAGGTGCCAAAACTCCACCACCTCCATGCGCGCACACCCCACGTCCACCAACCCAACCTACTTCCGCACAACATTACTCTCACAAAGGACAACTGGACCAGCAAGCTACCACAACCTCTTGCTACAACAACAGGGGAGGCACAAGGGGCGAGCCAGGAGCCTTCAGTATTTTTTTTGGCTCGCGCCCAATCCAAGAAGAACAAGGGACCCGTCAGTCCCGGTTTCTCCAAGTAGAAAGGAGTAGGGAGAGCCATAACTTGGCCTCAAGTCCTCCGTTTCCTACGCCGGTTTTCTTGTTGGATCCGTAAAATTGGCCACTACCAGTTCAAGCCACTTTGTTTCACTATTGTACTGTTATTCTGTGGCTGTTTTGCAAAAGGTGATTTCTACCTTGTGTTTGCCACTCTAGTTTGGAATTTTGTCTCCGACCTGCCAGTCTATGGCTTGAATCAGACAGCCGGTGCTATTTAACATCGCCTTTCCTCCCCCTTTTTCCACAAAAAAAAAAGAGGGTGAAGGAGGCTTGGCTTGGAGCCACCTTGGTCCACCACGGATTTAAGGCAAGGCACACATAGTCCAATAGTGTGTCCTCCACCCAGTCAAAAAAAGAAGAAAAAAGAGGGAACGGGGGAGAGAGGGGTGGGAGGAGGAGGTTGGAGAGTGAGAGAGCCGAAGCAAAGCCTTGCCACAAGGATGGCGAGCCTTGGGACCGGACTCTCTGCGGTCTTGGGGCGTGCTCCAAGCACCAGCCCCCGCCGCTCCAATGAACGCACGCCCTTGGGATCCAAGGAGCATGGCGGGACATTAGCTTCCGGCGGCCACCTCGCGAATTCACGCCGAGAGGCGATGGCTAGAGGGGGAGGTAACCACCCGGTGTCGCCAAGGGGCGGAACGCCAAAATCTCCAAAGCATGGACAGCAGCGCGAGACACCCGTCGCAACCGCTCGGCAAGGCGATGGAAAGAATCGGTCGCTTGTCGTCGAGCTCGGTTTCGGCAACGAGGCCACGCTTGCCCCGACCGCTCATGCAAACGACGAGGGGTTAAAGGCCACCAAGGAGAACATTGCTAGTGCTGATAACCCTGACAGGGTTGCCGAAGGAGACGAGCATAGAGATGAATCACCCTATGAGCCAGCGGATCGCGTGGTCATTGAAGCGGATCGCGAAGCTGACAAAGAACCGGCCGCACATGACACAGCCAACAAGGGCACTGAGGCGGGCAATTCTATGCCGAAGGCACCTGAAGGAGGGGCCAACCAGGCGGAACGTGCATTCGACTGCGTGGATGATGAGGGCCGTGCTCTCGTTTCGGCCGGAGGAGAGCGAGCCCGACCTGCGAGTTGGCCGAGTTTGACGGCAACGCAGCGTGCGCTCGACAGCGCCGCGCATCGCCTGAACATTGATGAACAGCTTGATCACCTCCGCGCCTGCCTCCCTCTTGAGGATTTCACGCTGGCCGTGACGTCATGGGTGCGCTCACATACGACAGTGATATGGTGCGCATCATGCTTCGCGAACGATCGTTCATGGTGCATCCGATGAATGAGGAGCTAAACAAGGAGAACGGGAAGTTGTCGCGCAAGGTCGCGGTGGCCAACCACCGCGCAAAGGTGGCGGAGCAGGCGCTCGAGGAACTTCGCACCAAAGAAGCCAAAAACCAGCGTGTTGTGCTCAACGCAACAGTCGGTGCGACGCGTCACGCAACCAAGGTGGAGTTGGGACAGATCTTGGAGCGCCGCGAGCATGAAAGTGCGGAAAGTGAACGTGCGAACGTTCGCAACTCGCGTTGGGTTCCAAACGTCGATCATGCTCCTCGCTTGGAAGTGAATGTGCTTGAACCACGGGCAGGTGCAGCTCCAACTCGGGCCCAGAAGGAAGGCGGGATTGGCAGTTGTGTGGTTCTTGAGCCGGCCGACCGCTACAATGGCACGTGCAACGTTAATACGTTCCTGATGATTCTTCAAAGGCACCTCCGCCTTTTGCGGATCGAGGAAGAGGAGTGGGGTACACAAGGTATGCTTTCCTTGAAGCCAAAGCTGTTTGAGAAGTTGACGGACCTCTACAAGCAGAAGCAGCAACACTCGGACCCCACTTGGGAGGAGTTTTGCGAACTGATGCGTGAGCTGTACTCCAAGCCTGCTGACTCGTAGAAGGCAAAGAAGGAGCTTGAAAGCCTCCTCCAGGGGAACATGTCGGTGGAGCGGTATGCCGAGGCATTTCCAAAGACTGCAAAGAAGGTCCACAATCGCCACCTGACAGAGCAGGCCAAAATTGACCTCTTTCATAGTGGTTTGGCCAGCCCTCAGGTGCAATTCTTCTGCCTACACAACAATGGCAACAAGTGGAAGTCCCTACACGCACTAACAGCACGCGTGTTCACGGTGAACAAGCAGAATTCTAGCCTATGGAATCATGACGCACGTGAAAGGAGGCCGGTGTGTGAGGTGCCGTTAGTGCCAATGGGCGGTGCACCAAAGCGGGCAGCGGAGGCAACTTCTGAGCCCTCCAAGAAGTTCCGTCGACATGGTGGAGAGAACAACTCCCACTCTTCTATCATCTGTAGACGCTGCCACCAGGCTGGGCACATTGGGCGTGACTGCCCCCAGCGTGACCAGGGACAACAGCAAGGACAACAGCAGGGCCAACAGCAAGGTCATGGTGTGCGCCAAGGCGGAGGGCCAAACCGCTTCCACGGTGGTGGCAAGAACCGCTTCCATGGCGGCGGTCAGCACCAGGATGGGTAGGGTGATGGCAACGGAAATGCCCTTGTCGGCCAGGGACGCCCTCATGGGGGGCAGCGCCAAGGCCAGGCATTTGCAGCCATCCAGCGTCAGGGCGCACAGGGCGGTTAGCATGGAGACGGACGTCTTCGTGACGTTGACCAAGACTTCGAGGGAGGTGCTGGGGGATGCGTCCACCGTCCCCAGCACGATCGTGAGCAGGATTTTCACGATCCCCAGTAGCTACCGGTGGGTTGCTATCTGGGGTTGCGGTGAATCATGGAAATGATGAGGACATGATGTTCATGTTTTGTTATGATGATATCAAAAACTTTGAATTCTTATCGGCATAGCATTTCTCAACCCTTCATGTGCCTTTCGTGAATCTTGAGCCCCTCTACCATGATCGCTGATGCCCACTCACATATGTCACCAAAGAAAACCTTGAAATTTGTACGAGCCTGGTCGTAGCCACCAAAGAAAGTTTGCAAGATGTGGTAGAAGCTGCACATAAAGCTCAAGTGAAGGACTCTCAGACGTCAACAATAGTGGCCGTGCTTGTGGGTCCAGAAACAAACAAGTATGCATTTAAAGGATGGAAATCGCTGGCTTCGTTCACCAAAGGACATCGCATGTGGGAACAGCTCGGTGACATGGTTGAACTACGAAGAAGTACTTATGCTTATCGTATCTACCACCTCAAGGGCAAGCATCCGGTGAGCCTTTTCATACGGAAGTCCAAAGCATCGATGACCATGCAATTCGACGGCAAGCTGGCAGGCACCCCGGCACGCATCTTGGTGGATACTGGGGCGGATGACTCGTTTGTGAGCGGTGCATTTGTACGCACATGGCAGATAAAGTACACGCCTCATACTGGCACATTGGTCGTTTGTGATGACAGGGAGGTGCCAGTCCTTGGTGACTGTGTGGCACGGCTCACACTGCCCGGCTTCACCACCAATGTCCGCCTCACCTTGCTTGATCTCATGGATCCATTTGACGTTGTTCTTGGAGACCCGTGGCTTGTGCACCGCAAGGCACTCATGTGCTTCGACTTGAAAACATTGCAGATAAGTAGTGGAAGGAGAATGGTCACCCTGTCTCCAATTCCACAAATTCAACGACCTGAAACGAAGGCTCAATCAAGCCTCTCGGCGCTACAAGTGAAACGACGACTTCGACAAGGGTGCCGTTGTTTTCTTGCAATCCTGAAGAAAATGGACGAGGAGGTAGTGGGTGAAGTACCCCAAGGGGTCGCAACATACTCTCAAAATTCTTAAGTGTTTTTGAGGCACCGCCGGATGGGCTACCAACTCGACGAACGGTCGGACATACCATTCCATTGGAGCCCGGGGCTGTGCCTCCCTTTCGGTCTGTGTATCCCTTGAGCCCAGCAGATCGGCAAGAAGCAGAAGCCCAAATCAAGGAGTACCTCTGGAAGGGTTGGATTGAGCCAAGCTCTCCCCCCTTTGGAGCGCCGATCCTGTTTGTGAACAAGAAAGATGGAGGCCTCAGGATGTGCGTGGACTATCGGGCATTGAACAAACTCACTGTCAAAAACTGGTACCGGCTCCCGCGAATTGAGGACCTATTTGACCAGCTTTATGGAACGAAAGTCTTCAGGTCTCTGTATCTATCACACGGCTACCATCAAATCCAGATCACGGAGGAGGATGTCCCCAAAATGACATTGAGAACTCATATTGGGCACGATCAGTTTCGGGTCCTCTTCTTTGGACTGACAAATGCACAAATGCAACATTCCAAGCAGTGATGAACAACATCTTCAGGGAACACCTCGGCAAGTCGTTCCTGGTGTATCTTGACGACATCCTCATCTTCTTGAAGAGCCACAAAGAGCAGGGTCGACACCTCATAATGGTGCTTCAGATTCTTTGCAAGAACATTTTTTTGCCAAAAGAAGTAAGTGCAAGTTTGCGCAGCCGAAGCTGGAGTACCTTGGCCACGTCATTGGTGGAGAGAGGATCTGAGTGGACCCTCGCAAGGTGCAGGTCGTGAAAGAATGGCCTCAACCCAAGAACGTCGGTCAGCTCCGCTCTTTCCTTGGACTCGCAAATTACTTCCTACGCTTTATGAGAGGCTATTCCACGTTGGTGAGCCCTCTCACCGCTCTGACCCGAAAGGCGAACAGATGGGTTTGGTCAGTAAAATGCACTGAGACTTTCGAGGCTGTGAAGACGATGCTGATCTCGGCACCGGTACTTGCACTCGCGAATCCAAAGAAGCCGTGGGAGGTACCCTACTGATTCTTGATTTTGATGTTAATGGTTTTTCCTCTCAACGGATTTCATCGATTTTTTTTTATTGGCAAATTTATAGGATACAGGAAATAATTTCAAAATGCATCCGTCGAGTTTAAGAACATACCAACACATTTTGTTTTCCTGGGTGCATGGTACTTTGTTATCTTCTTATGGTGCCTTGCTGATTTGGGTTTAGGTCCTTTTGGCAATTGGATGGGATCGATGAATTCAAGTCGCGTCCACACACTTGGATGTGCAGCCGCACCTGGCATGCTCTCGGCCATTTGGACGTTCCAGCGTTTGCACGCGCAAACGTTCAAACGGCCAAGAGCATGCCAGCTGCCTCATTGGCATGCTCTCTTGCTCTCGCCTCCCCGCTGTCTCGCTCCCCTGTTGTCCTATTGCCTGGCTGCCCTGCTACCTCGTTGTCCCGCTCGCCTGCTCCCCCTCAGACATGGCGATGAAGATCCCCTTCGTCAAAATTAGCAGTCACAGAATAAATGAACTCAACCCGACGCCGAAATCAAGGGTCCACCATGCATTTTTTGAACAAATTCAAAAGAAACAGAAAACAATTTGAACCCAACATTTTTAGAACAAAATCATGGATCATTAAACTAGAATATACTAAATAATCAAATTCATAAATCACTACGGTACGTTGTGATGCATCGATTATAGGGTTGGGAGCTGTACTCATGCAAGACGGCCACCTTGTTGCCTACGAGAGCCGCAAGCTCTTAGATGTAGAGACCAGGTATACCACTGGGGATCCAGAGCTGCTTGCAGTCGTGCATGCTTTCAAAGTACGGCGCTGTTATCTCCAAGGTGCCGAGGGACAAATCACAATGGTCACAGACCACAACCCCCTCACGCACTTTCAGACGCAACCGGACCTTTGAAGACGATACCCGCGGTGGATTGAATACTTACCATAGTGATCTTTGATTTCAATTACAAACATTTCTTCGGATTTTTTTTCAACAAAAAGGTTTCGTCGTGTATAGTTAAGGGTACACCTAAATAATCTCTGAGCAACCCTTGTTTGAATTAATTGTGTGGAGCCGGGTTTTCTGCCTCTCTTGTCTAAAACTAATGCTTGGCCATAGTGTCAGTCGTACAAGCATTCCGACGAAATTCGATCGTCATTCGGCAGGTGCAGGTTGTGTACAAGCGCGCTGGCACGCATGATCACTGCGTTGACAGCATGGACAAATAAAGGGGGGGAGGTAAAGGATAGACACACGAAGGAGGTTTACTAAAAGTAGAAACTAGCAATACAAGAAACATGCTAACCTCTACATCCACGTCACACCACAACTTCATCCTCCTCCTCCTCCACCTCCTCGCCAGCAAACAGAAGCTCCCCTGCATAGGGAGCTGACTCACGCTGAAACTCTGGTGTGAACACCCTAGTGAAATTGGCCTTTGCCCAAGCTGCCTTCACGATTTCTTCAGTGCGGATGTGGTTCCATGCATCGTGGAACCAAGCACATGCCTCTTCCTTCAGAACCCCCATGCTGACGATGATGGGTAGGCCTTTGCTTGTGCGGTCAGTGCCCCATGCTGCGTACTTCTCTTCAATCTTGTTCTTTGGAGGACGCATGATCCCCACATCACAGGGTTGCGCTTTGGAGGTGCAGCCCGGGGGGGGGGGGTGTAGCACGTGCGAAGGTAGGGGAAGTTGGTGCTGAGCCACTCCTGGAAGCTTGTGCATGCGTGCGGGTGCCAAGCACCCAGGATCAACATCATGTTCGCTGTCCCAAGTTGCGTGTGTAGCTTCTTGCACATGCGCTGGTAGTACGAAACAACGATGTTCCGCACCCAATCCCATGTGGTGTCACCGTTGGCCCAATGGTTGGGAGTGAAAGTGAGATGTGCACCTTCTCCTAACAGCTGTTGTGCATGCGGGCTGCGGGGGAGGCATCGCTTCCATTTTCCTCGGAAAATGAGTTGTAGCGGGAGCATCTTGCCTGTCATGCTGCATGTGACAAGAGCCGTACTTTGGCGCTTGTCCTCAAGCCCAATGATGCCGACATCTTTGCTGCCTTTGGAGGCGAACGTACGGTCGGCGGAGGGCATCAGCTGCACCCCTGTATGGTCGGCGTTCTTGACAAAAAATGGCTTCACGCCATACTGCGTGGCCATGATGATTACACGGCGATGGAAATTAAGAACGCGCTCCTCCCAGTCCGTGGGTAGCTTCTGCTCCGCCGTCGTACCGCAACGCTAGGACCACCCCAACTCTTTTTTTACAAAATGGTGCACCCACGGCCGTCCAAGTGCCCGCAGACCAAGCTCCTCCAAAATGTTAGGAGCATGGGACGCCACGCCCTCCCGTACCACCTTCCAAATAGTTTTGGAGTTCAACGCGTATCCCGCTGCCCTCACCTCGTGTAGCTGCTTCTTGATGTCATCGACAATATCAGGACGTCCAGCAAGCCAACCCTTGTTCCCGCCGTGCCCGTGCTTTTGCTTTCGTGATTTGGAGATCGGTGCCGATGGTGTAGTATGGACGGTGGAGATCACTGCATCCTGGTACTGTAGCTTTAGAATGAGAGAACCAGTTTCAAACCAACTAGCCACGGTCGATGGAACCAGGTGGTCATTGGGGGTACGGAAAGTCTTTTGCAAATGCTTCACCCCTCCATAGGCTATGCGCTTCGGCTCCATGGCATTGCAAATCTCGCAAAACTGGCTGCTGCCGAGCCAGTTGCAGTACGGGCCCTACTTTACGCCACTGGATGCTCCACTGCTACTACTTGTTGATGTCGTGGTGTACGACACCTGGAGTACCATGCACTCTGTGTCAGTGCTGTCGTCAAAGTCCTAGTCATTGTCACTGTTGCTTTCGCTGACGCTGCTACTATTTGTATTGTAGACGCTAACGTCACTACGGGTGTCAACTTCGCTTTCAGCATATGCATGCTGTTCAATGTTCTCTTTGATACATAGAGCTCCACTACATGGGCGAGTGGTGGGGGCACGGCGCACCGGAGGTGCGCCGTCCTCGACCCTCGCCTTTCCCTTCTCATCATAGGTGGGCGGACGGCAAACAACCTTGTCCACCGGGTCAGCAGTGAGGGGAGCAGCACGTGCAACTTCCTTACGTGCCCGCATGCGGACGCATGCTGCTTCGTGGTCTCGGGAACACCCGACACCAGGGTCTAGGCGACGCTGGCAAGTGTTCGAGTTGTCGTTGCAGATGAAAAGTGGCACGTTGCTAGGTAGGGACTGCGGTGGCGAGATGGAAGCTGGATCTTTGTCGTAGGTCAACGTAAGAGTAGTCGCACGTTGGGGCTCCTCTGTGGCATCGCCGGACGCGAGGACTTGCGCCTTACGTGGACGACCCACGGGTCGCTTGGGAGGTGGCGGATGAGGATCGGGTCCGTGGCGGACTGCATGCACGAGGCCACGAGCACACTCCTCGACGAAGCCTTTTGTAGACAGCGGTCCATGGTGGATGGAATCGCGAAGACGAAAGTGATTGATGGCGAAAATTTTGTGGAACGACTAATTGAGCGATGCACTTTATGTTAGCAAACTTGGAGGCGGATCACGGAGGCGCGTCACAACTCTCCATTTCGATGTTCAAATCAAAAGCTCCATTGCGATTCAACACATGCATGTTTATGGCTGTTAAAGTCATCAACGGATATCTTTCTTGGTCGTGGCTTTTTTTGGCGACCACGTGAATGCGCGACTCCGGGAACGACGGACGGACGCTTGTTATTCCGCGGGTGTGCGCTGATAGACGTTGAACTAGTTTCGACGTCGAATTTGCAAATCACTACTTCTTGTTGGACGAAAGTTTACGTGCCACATGAATAACTTCAAAGTAGGAAATCGTGAACGAATGTAAAGATTCCATAATTAGCGCCAACGCCATGAAAGATCAATAGGGTAAGTCGCTTCACCTGGTAGTACAAACCAGGGCGAGTTAACGTGGCAGACCCATTAAGTCGACACCTTACACATTTGAGCCTCATGCTTAGCGAGAATGAGATCACAAATCGACACGTTGCCGCTGTTGCGGCGGTGACAACATCTCACACAAACCCACTCCGCCCACCCCGAAGACCACTGGTCAGTATGAACCCTTTAAAGAGTCGCATTCGAATGGGCTACACTTTGGACCCCTGGTTCACCGTGCCAAAAAACATTGAACGCCATGGCCTTGTGGAGGCTGCTCAGCTAACCTGACATGGCGAGCAAGTGGTGGTCCCGGATGTCAATAACTTGCGACAAAAGATCATGTTCGAGTTTCGCAATTCGCCCTCCTCAGGTCACATTGGAACGAAGAAGACAAGACATGCGTTGGCTCAGCACTACTAGTGGCCAGGGTGGAGCGGTGACGCCAAGAAGTATTGCATGGTGTGTGAACTATGGCTTCGCAACAAGACTTCAAACAAGGCACGTGCGGGGCTCCTCACGCCTCTACAACTCCCTGACATCCCATGGGAGTCAGTGTCCATCGACTTCATCATGGGACTGTAAGAGACGAAGAAAGGCCATGATGTCATCTTTGTCATTGTGGACAGGGCAACGGGAATGGCCCATTTCATGCCCACAACAACTCGCGTCACAAGGGAAGAGGCTGCCAGGCCTTTCTACGAAGGCGTCATCACGTACCACGGCTTGCCCATCCGCAGTATCTCCGACCGTGACCTGCGCTTTGCAAGCCAGTTCTGGCTTGTATTGCAGGAATGGGTTGGAACGGGACAAAGTATGTCCTCAGCATTTCATCCCCAAACCGATGGACAAACTGAGCGCATGAACTGCACACTCGAACTGATGCGTCGCATGTACATCGACCCAACAATGGAGGACTTGGACGACTATTTGGCACCAGCTGAGTTTGCGGTGAACAATGTGGTGAACGAATCGACTAGTTTTATCCCATTCTTCCTCAATCACAGTCGGCATCCGGTGGTACCCGCTTCAATGGTGAAGTGCGAGGGCGGCGGTGATCAAGTGCCCTCCGCCTAGGCCTTTGTCGAGGGCATGGACACCCTGTGGCGGGATGCCAAGGCCCATTTGTATGTAGCTCGACAGCGCCAAATGGCCAATGTTGACCAGATACGTCGTGAGCTGATGTTCTCTATCGAAGATCGTGTGGTTTTAAGCACACAGAATTTGTGGCTGAAAACGCCGGGTGCACGAAAGATGCTGTCGAAATGGCTTGGACCTTTCACAATTACACAAAATTTGGGAAGTGTGGCCTATCAGTTGGCTCTTCCACCAGCCATGCGCATCCATGATGCCTTTCACGTGAGTCTCTTCGTACCCTACATAGCAAAGGGGTCTGTTCAGCCACCCCCTCTTGCTGTCCTTGTCGCGGAAGGCCAATGTGAGCTGCATCACATCCTCCAACACCGTCAACGTAACTTACACGCACGAGTGGTTAAGGAGTACCTCATCCACTTAGCCGGTTGTGGACCTGACCACAACATTTGGGAGCCAGAGTCGCGAGTGCCACCTATGGCAATTGCAAAGTACTGGGAGGAACTGGCTGCCCTCGGTGGTACCACCCCGGCACGAGCCCCCTTGAGAGGATAACGACACTGACCCTTGGACTGATCTTTGGCTTACTCCCGACAGCTTGTCACGGGGATGCCTGGGCACCTATCGCGGGGTCGCTTCATGTAAAGGAGGAGGAAGAATGGCCATTGTTTCTTCTTTGAAAGCTGAACACTATCTGAATTATGAAATCAGCCGAATCATGATGTTGTCCACTTCATGGACTGGCGCTTTTACCATCAATGATAGATGGCCGTGTACAAACTACCCCTTCATAATAGAGAAAACCGAATCGAGGAAGATTTGTAGCTCAAGGGGGAGGAATGTAACACAACAAACTTTTGGAAACCTAACCTAAAACTTTAAAGTCAAGAAAGACTGTCGCAATCATTACCTGATTGCAACAGTCTTTTAGACACTGTTTTGCAACAGACACCATGAGTTCACATCAAGCTTGACGCAAGCGCATGAAGGAAATAGTGGAAAACAAATCTAAATTACCATCTGGACAGAAAATATAGTCACAAAGTTTCTACCGTTCTTTCTAACGGAACACAAAAATAACTAAAAATAATAAACAAATCATAACTGAATAAAGAAACATCAACGTAGCTTTGAAAGACGTGGCGAGCCATGACGACTCGGGCAAGGAAACGACTTCTCCGACGAGGAGGACAGTCATTGAATTTTACAATGCAAACTTTTCCTGCTCGCCGAGGACTTTCGACGCTCAGTTTGAGCAATCGAATTACAAGAAGTCTAAAGTGACCGGATATCCGGCCAATGTACTTCGAGTCGAGGGTTGATTGTTACTCCGAGTCGGCTACGTTGTCGCGGAAAAGCGCTCTATACGAAAACATTATCTAAGGCCCTATTTGGTTATTTTGGTGGGATGTCTTCAGACACGGCAAAAGAACTGGACCATGAGTCCGGTATCTCCAGTGATCGATTCTGGTGAAATAGCATGTAGTTAAATTTTGTCATCCCGTCGACCATGCAAATGATCGCCGTCGATGATTGACGTTGGCGAAAAAAATGCTTTCACACGGTAGTGGAAGGGCCAAGGATTTCCTGCGCGGAATGTGAAGAAGCGACCATCTCTTTCGCGATGGGTACGAGCCCCAGGCACGGCCACGTTTTCGAAACGTAGTACTTGGGCGAAACCGGCATTACTACGGATCGCCTTCCAGCGGTGGTCATTAATGCGCGTTGATCACTGCAGCCACAGGGACAAGTCCTTCAGGCACAAGCTGGGATGTTTGTCGTCGATCACCGGAACCACTAGCCTTTTGGACAGCTGACTAACAAACAACGTTTTCTCAGCTTGCCTTCCTGGTTAACCTGGCTGAGTTCGTAAGAATGATGCTGTCTGCTGGGCAGCATATGTCGGAGAGATCCCTCCCTGTCAACCTTCTCCACCTCCCCCCCCCTCCATCGCTGACGGGCGCGGACAGGACCGACTGCCTGGCTTGGCCACCCTCATCGAACGGCTGCCAGCGCTGACCTCACGGCAGCTGCACGGAGCAGCAGCCGTAGTAGCTACGGCGGGCAGCAGCGAGCGGCAGCCGCAGCCAGCAGCTGCTGCATTGGGCTGCAGCCGCAGCTACCAGCCGCAGCCACAGCCGCCACTGCCCACCCGCAGTGGCAGCTACGGAGCCNCCCCCCCCTCCATCGCTGACGGGCGCGGACAGGACCGACTGCCTGGCTTGGCCACCCTCATCGAACGGCTGCCAGCGCTGACCTCACGGCAGCTGCACGGAGCAGCAGCCGTAGTAGCTACGGCGGGCAGCAGCGAGCGGCAGCCGCAGCCAGCAGCTGCTGCATTGGGCTGCAGCCGCAGCTACCAGCCGCAGCCACAGCCGCCACTGCCCACCCGCAGTGGCAGCTACGGAGCCGCAGGATCGGCGGCAGCTGCCTGGAGCAGAAACTGCAGCCACGGCAGCGGGCAACAGCGAGCAGCTGCGGCAGCCATATGCTGCGTGAGTAGGCAGCAGTTGCCAGAGAGGTCACACAGCACCTACAGCGTAGAGCAGCAGCGACGGCAGCAGCAAC
>SZWC01010110.1:33070-56621 GCA_023375785.1 Penium margaritaceum
GGGGGGAGAGGGTGTGTTCTACCTCACTTTCAAGGGTGGAAGGCAACCGTGTGCTACATGCCTGTTGCAATGTAGTGAAGTGGGGTAAAGGGATGGGTTGTTTGGAAAACATTGTTCCACATGTGAAGATATTGGCGGGATGTTTATGTGCATGTGTGTACAGGGACCATACAAATTGTGTGCAAAGAACATCATTTGGTTCACATCCAGAAATTTTTGTTTGGTGAAATGACATCAATCTGTGAGAAGGGGTTACTTTCCATCCATCTCTCAAATACATGTTTACACAACCACGTATGGTGGCTCCATGGGTTGTTGGCCAAAGTGAGGGAACTTTAACATCCCCTGAAGCTCAAGGTGAAGGAAGAACGGTGCCAAATAGGCGTGAAGCAAGCATGGGCCATAAAGTCAGCTTAGTATGGGACACGAGTGGTGGTTGTAGAAAATGATGAAGACTGGGATGGGAATACAGGTGGTGTTGGGTGAAACCATTTGGAAGGATTGAAAGGATGAGACTTTTAGATTTGATTTGGTCAAAATCCATTCCAGAGTGATGAGGTCATTCACGTGCAAGTGGTCAACGAAAGACATGGTAGTTTAGGGCAGTGAATCCGCACGCACACGAAGATGCACTGCACGGCCGAATTCCAATTTTCCGTTTCAACAGTGGTGTAGCAGTACAATGGGAAATGTGCAACTAGGTCAAGTGTAACAATAAGGCATCCTACCATGTTCCTTCACAGACACCGTACTAGCACATGAAGGTTTCCAAAATTATATTTTGTTTTTTTGAGTTTTTTTGTGTTGTATTAAGCTTATCCTTTTTCTCTTGAATGCCCTTCTCACAATTGGTCAAACTATGCACTGGTTTGATTCCCGGGCGCATATGAATCAAAATTTGAAATAAATCGTCTTGTTCGATTTAACACACACACAGTGTGCGGACTGCTGACCGCACACTTCAGTCCAAGTGACTTGGACTGCAGTGTGCGGTCTGCTGAGCTAAGACTTCGCGCCTGGGCTGTGCTGGTTGCTAAGTTGTGAGAGAAAGTTTTCCAATTAGAGGTGAGTACTCACTCAGATAATAGCAAGGATGAGTCTTTGTGCAAGAACCCTCCCACACCTAGGCCCTCACCTTTGTGAGGATTATTACTTCGCCCACTGGGCAATAGGGAAAATGCACCATTTTCTAGCCTACAGGGTTTTCTCGGGCAACCCCGCGAGAGGACCGACAACCCCAAACCCAGGCATCGTCTGTTTTCCTTGAAAATCTGGACTATAGAAGGTTTTAACGCTAGAAACGTAGTCGTGCAGTCAGTATGAGCTAAAAAAACTACAAAACAAGGTTATGGCTACCTGAGCCTAGGCAGACTCTTCGCGACTCAAAACAGCCGCATATGACTGCCAGTGACATGAGTGAAAGTGGCTGATGCTAATGGAGCTAGACGCGCACAGTTACCAAATGGGAGACTGCGCAAGAGAAGATGGAAGCCACGTCTCTGACAGCGATGCGGCGTCCCCATTGAGCGCCTCGCCCGTCGTAAAAAGATGTCCGCCAAATCAGTCGTCAACAAAAGCATGTACACCAGCCGAGTGGTCAAAACACAAATCTGTGAGACAATGCACACCCAATTCACAACCCTTCCCCATGACCTGTGGGCACTAGTGTGCATACACGTGACAAGGTCATACAACAACAAAGC
The DNA here is from genome assembly GCA_023375785.1 of Penium margaritaceum. NCBI lineage: Eukaryota > Viridiplantae > Streptophyta > Zygnematophyceae > Desmidiales > Peniaceae > Penium > Penium margaritaceum. The sequence continues at coordinate 34,774 of SZWC01010110.1, forward strand.
ACAACATAAGTCACAGTCCCCCATGCTCTCGTGCCATCATAGTCCAGAAGGCCCTTACAAGTGTGAAGATATGTGAAGATGAGCACATGAAGAGTGAGAGCATGTATAAGGCAGCACAAGGTAAGGGAGCTCACCCATGAAAGGCTGTACACTCACATATGCAGATGAACCAAACTAACAATCTTTTGAACGATATGCGCTTGACGGCCTTGGTCAAGACATCAGCTGACAATCACACAGTCTAGACCTACACAATCCGGATGCTGCTCTCATGCAACAATGTGCACACGTAGTGATACTCCACATTGATGTGTTTTGGGTGCGTGTGATGAATGTCATCGTTTTCTGCCATGGTGATGACACCTTCATTATCCTAGTGCAGCGTGATGGGTGATGCGGGTTCACGAAACTCACACAACAGACGACGAGGCCACACACCCTCACATGCACCAGCGTAAAATGCAACATACTCTGATTTTGCAGTTGTACGTGCGATACACCCCTCCTTGCCACCAGGCCACGAGACAATTGTGTCGCCAACAAGGAAGATCCACCTGTGCGGCACTTGCCATCAGTGCTCCAAGTCCAATCACTATCTGTATAGCCTTCGGCAACTACGGACGGTTGGAGGCGGAACATCAATCCGCGAGGTGGGGCGGAGACAATGTACGACATCACGTATTTGCTGCATCTAGGTATAGTTGGTCTGGGGACTGGGAGAACTGAGCTGGTAGGTTCGCAGCAAAGGCAATGTTTGGTTGTGTGGTGGTGGGGAGGAACATGAGTGACCCAATGACACGAAGAAATGTAGTCACGTCCACACCCACACCTAGTTTGTTGGCATATGAAGCTTTTAGCTTAGTCTCGCCATCTGGGGTTTTGAGTGTGGAGGCATTGGGTACGGTGGGTTAGGATGCTCATAACTCGCTCAGCAAACGTCTGTACGGAAGCTGCCTCATGCACACGTAGAATCCCATGGGCGTGGTTTCCCTTGATCTCGATGCCGAAAGACACCTGTGTAGGCATATGATCTTTTACCTATATATAGACAATAGTAGATCCTTCACTCGCTCAACATCGACGAGGTTAGGCGTCGAAAAAGAGCAGATTGCCTATGTAGACGAGCACAATGACAAGGGTGATGCCCACCGGATTGAAGAATAAAGCCGGATTTGCGACGCTTCGCATCAGGCCACCCTTCAAGAGGGCGTGGATGATCTTTGTGCTTCATCACCTGGGCACCTATTTGAGGCTATAGAGGACCTTCTGTAGCTGCCACACAGGAGCAGTTCCATCGTCGAAACCTTGGGATGGAACCATGTAGAGCTCCACCCCATTGATAATGCCATGCATGGAGGCATTGATCACTTCCATCCGGTGGATCTTTGAGCCATGTTGTGCAACCATGCTTAAGGGTCTGCAGCTAGTGGTGAAATGGCCAACGGCAAGAAGACCTGGCGGAAGTCCACTCCTGGTATGTGTGTAACGCCTTTGGCAGTGAGCAGGGCAGTGTCAGGTATGACCTTCGCCTCACACAGGCTTAATGGATCAATTACCTGCAAAGAAGGCTTGACTATCAATAGACGAGTGGTGCAAAGGCCAAGTGAAGCAGAAGACAATGAAACAGAGTCAGCTCGTCGATGCTCCTCAGAAATCATAGCATAAATCCAATGTGGATCGAGGATGAAGGCACGTTGTGATGACGACAAGGAAAAGTAGATCAAAGACCTTTTTACATGGATACCCACACACCATGGTGTGAATGTATGATGTGGGACAGAGGGTACTTGCCGAGGATGCGAGGCTGATGCAGTCACAGGGTTGCGCAGACAAAGACAGCCACTAGGAGTACGTGATTACATCGGACCAACACTAAACGAGTGGACGAGCCGGGCTCGAGGAGGAAAGGACATGACAGGTCACTCCTTGAGGGAGACTGACCAAAGTATTGGAGAAGTACTCAACAAGTCGACTGAGTCAGCGACTGGAGTAATAGACTCGGTCGCTTGGGTGGTAGAGTCATCAACCAAAGAAGTGGACTTAGCTGCCTCGTCAACAGAGTTAGTGGCCGAAGACATGGACTCGGATGCATGGTCAGCAGTCAAAAAAACAAACTCAGATTGTGCCTCTGGTACAGTAGGGGTAGCTAGTGGGTGTGGAGGCGTAGGCGATCCGTTGGAACCACGGATTCTGGACACTGACAGAAAGGGAGGAACGTTTCGCACCGGTGTAGAATCTCCCCAAAGCGATAGTGGCAACAAGGCCGGAAGAGTACGAGCACGGACACATGGAAGATCGCAGAAAATGATTTATCATGTATTTCGAAGATGCGGTGCCATACAAGATCCCAGAACCGCCAAGCCTTCAACTGAAAAGAAACCCGAGAGAGGTGCGCAGACTGCCACCATAACCAGTTTGCTGTCCACATGATCTTCAAAGAGCCAGACACTTGCAACGCAACCTAAGATGTGTGTAGGACAAAGATCTGTGCGCTGCCCACACCAATGCTGGTAGGGAGTTTTAGGATTGCACAAGGGGCCGTGGGGAACTCTGGTCGAGAACAAGGTCATGTGCAGCATTGCTTTGAAGAAGCCCTTGGACATACCTGAATCAATGCACATACTGCAGACCCCATGAGCCATGGTGCGGTTCCATCCCTTAGCGACACCGTTCTAATCCGAAGTTATAGTGTAGAGGTCTCATATTTGATGCTCTAGCTCCTGACGAAAGCATCCGCATCCTCCATGAATACATCACCCCGGTTAGAGCAGAAGCGGCCAAGGGGACATTCTGCCATGAGGAGCCAATCATGAATCACAGCGGTTGTGTTGCTCTTCTACCGTAGGCAAAACACCCACCAAAAGACGATAGTAGTCGTCAGTGAGGGTGAGAACACAATGACCATGCTCCATAAGAGACTCAATAGGTAAGGGACCTATGAGGTCAGACTGAACCAGCTCAAGAGGGTGGGAGGCTCGGGAAGAGGAGACAAGATGAGAAGGCCTGTGCATTTTGCCCTGAGCGTAACAGATGTATTTCATTTTGCAAGGCAACTGAAAGGCAGCTGGGTAAAGGCCAAGTGTAAGCTGCATGTGGACCATGCCATGAATAGTATAGCTTTGCATGTGGCACAGTCGACGCTGTAGGAGGTGACTATGCTACAGGGATAGAGTGCTCATGACAAAGACGCGCACCCCGTCCAAAGACGGGTGAGGATGCGGGAGAAAGACGAGTGACGTATCACAGGCTAACACGAGACTCTGCATGCACCATCATATGAAGAGACAGACGAAGAGTCACTATGCTAATGCTACGAAAGTGCAGAATGTCTATACACATGCACTTGAGACCAGTGAAGAGCAGAAGGCTAAGCTCAACGCCAAGCACATACAGTTCATTGGTGATGTACATGTCGCTAGACGGACCCCAAAAGCAGACAACGTGAACAGCACACATACGACGCACCTCGTCGGACCGAGTCCAAACACTGTGCATCGCCAACCGGGCCAAGCATACTCAATGCCTGGCGACAAGGCTTCATGTTATGCATATGTATAGAGTCGATGATGTAGGTGCCATGAGGGTCATGGATCGACAATGTAACGTTACACTTAGCAAATTGACAAGACACAGGTAACGGACATTGTGCAAGAAAATCAGATGCAAAGTGTGCCTGCCAATCATCAAGCTAGGCTAGATCATCCAAGAACAGGATAGGAACACAATGGGCATGCATTGGGATCACCATAAAGAGATATCTCAGTCTAACAACAGTCTATGACCTCTTGGCTAGCTGACATACAACTCGTTCTTCCCTGTGGCTGATGAAGGAGGATGTTAAGGCACTGGGTGATGAACTGCTCTAGCTGGTACTCACCAGGAACTGCAGCATGGCCATTCCAGAGGGAGGCGCCAAAGTGTAACTGAGCTACGACGGTCCAGATGACTATGTTGGATAAGGGGTCCATGCAGAAACATGCCCAACGGGAGGCATGGGAGGAGCTGGGGACCCAGTCACAACTACGGTGCCGGTGGAGGACGACGCTACGGAGGAAGTAGAGGAAGAGGCAACTGCAGCTGTACAAAGGCACCAGTCGCACTCCTGACACATGGCGCTGACAGCACGCCGAACCCACGTAAAAAATCATGTATTGTTTCTCCTTCTCAGGGAGTATGAAAGTTATAGAAAAAAGAACTCAAACTTTTCTCGAGGATTTCAATCAAAGAGACAGAATGATGTTTTTGCGGCTTTTCTTAAATGCTTTACAAGTTCATCAGTATCATCCTTTTGGACATTCACTATTATTCCCATTTTGTTTCATCTACTGGTGGTTGGTGGCCGGCAGCCCCTTCACCCTTGTAATGCCAAAGGTGGAGGGAGCTCTACATAAGCTCGCGTAGCTGGACAGTTGGCCTTGTTATGGTTGGATCTGCATCCAAGCCCCCGTCCTTGCGGCTGCAAAGGTGCTACCGCGAGGGCCGTCGTTGCAGTTGTATTCATTGTTGCCATGGGGCTTTTGCTGTAGTAGGGTTGTTGCTGCTACTTCTATGCGGGATGATACTACTCTAGCTACATGTTGTTGCTGCAAGCTACTTCTATGAATCCTACTGCCACATCTAATGATGTTGTCGCTACTGCTATGGCTGATTTTCATGCTGCTACGACTATTGCTACATGTTGAACCTGATGTTGCTACACTATTGCAGTGCTACTGCTCCCTTGGTGCTGGTTTCAGCAAGGAAACCACGTGAGCTGGCGGCTACAGTTTGTTACCATGTGGCAGCAAGAGACCGAGCGCGAGGGCAAGCGTGTAACTTTTTCACTCTCTCTTGTTGCCGTGTTTCAACACGTTGCTTCCTCACCTGCTAACGTTGTTGCACCCTATAGGAGAGGAGTAGAAAGTGCATAGTTGCTAGTAGGGAATAGGGAGATCTGAGGAGGGAAGACAGGATACTTTTCTGCTGTGTGGTGGTGCCGTTGCCACGTGCATCGGCTTCGCCATCGTCATTATGTTGCTTTGCGTCGGTTGCGTCAGCGCCAGCACTACCACCGACATGGGGTCAAAATTGGCATCATTCATCCTGCATCAAATGTGTTTTGAAGCCGCCACTAGGCAAGGCTAACTCTCCTGGGAAACTTCCAACATGTTTTCTCTTGCAATGGCGCATTGCTACCGCTGATTCTACTGTATCTACTATGTTGTGGCTCTGATACCAAACTTGAAATGATGCTACACTAGCCTAGACAGATCTAAAGTTTCTACTGCCTCACATGTTTGGACTGAAATGTGTGGCGTGCTACAACTAGATTTGGCGCCTGAGCAGTGCTCGCTGCTCAACTGTGAGAGGGAAACTTATCATAGAAATCTAGCGTGTAAAGCAAATAGAAAAGTGATTGATGAATGAGTTCACAGCAAGAATGAGTCTTGGTGTGAGACCCCTTCCACTAACCTAGGCGCTCACCTTTGTGAGGCTTGTTACTCAGCCTACCAGCCAATTAGGAAAATGCATTACTTTATGGCCTATGGGGTTTTCTCCGTAAGAGGTGCCAGAGGACCGACAGCCTCAACCCTGGACGTCATCCATTTTCCTAAAAACTGGACCATAGCAAAGCATACATGCTGCTAACGCCGGAAATCAAAATCAGCTAGAAGACTTACAAAGCAAAGGCATGGCTGCTTAAAGCTAGGCAGAAACTATGCCACTCATAATTTCCGCCAATGACTGTCGGTGACATGAGTGGCGGTGGCTGCAATGTATGGAGCTGGCCGCATACTTCTACTAAGCGTGAGACTCCACCCGAGGAAAGAAAAGCCACGTCTCTGAAAACGGTGGGACACCCCCTCCATCACTTACTACACACCGCCGTGGATGTCCGTACAAGCATGTACGCTAGCAGAGAGGTCACAACACAGATCAGTGAGACAAATCACACAAAAATCACAAAAAGGTTCTCCATCAAAAGATGAGATATCCGGTCCAATGGTTATAGTTGAGAACATCTCCTTCGCGTCTGTTCCACCCATCCCCCCTCCTCTCCAAACTCACCCCATCGTCGCCTGGAATCTCCTCTATCCAAGAATGGATTCCAAAACTCTCCATGATTATTATGTCCCAATCTCAAATGTAAATCCAGGTTTGTACATGCAAACCTTGTACAAATCCTTGCTCTTCTTATACCCTGGGTTTTAGAGTATCCTATGCTAGCCAGGTCCGGCAGGTTCCCTTTCAACGCATGGGGAGTTTTGGACCACCGTACAAACTCCCCACCCACAACCCAAAAACGATCAGAAACCCCTCATTAACAGGGTTTGTGATTATTGGACAAAAATGCATGGCATCAGCATGTCTAAGCCGCATTTCATGTGGCCTTTACATTATGCTTTTCAAGAAACTAGAGGAATACATCATCATGTTTTTTAGATCTAAAAGCCATGTCTATGCTTGAGGGATAGACGTTGTATTTTCTTTTGAGGCATGGAAGAATATGGTTCGTGCAAAGACATTCCAGCTCTCCAGTGGAGTCAGAGAGACATGCCATGTCAGATTGATCTGTCCGAGAGGTAGAATGCCTGTGGTCAACAATTTGAGAGCGTTTGCGTGAGATGTTGATCGGCCTTCACCGGTCTCCTGCAGCCGTTGGATGACCTTTAGATCATACCATAAACTCAAAGTCGTGCCATGCAAAAGCAAGACAACGATTCCATTCTCCATTGATGGTTGTTCCCTACAGCAGCTGTGAAGTACATCTCTAAACTCGTTAGCCACAACCTGAACGTTGGTTCCTTTGAGATTTCAACATCGAACGGTTCGAGGAGTGCTGGTCGCATTTGAGGTTCACTCGAGGGTTAAAATTTTCTCTATGTAATCACTACTTACTAATGTAATCAATACTAATCACGCGCGCAAATTCTGTAGCTCCTACATTACCGTGTTGGGCTGCTGGAGTAGATGTAGTAACTCAAATAATGCGGCGCCCAATGTTTTGGTTGTCCAAGGCCATGAAACGTCACCGGCGAAGAGTTGTCGGCAACCGACCCCAGCCAGCGGTGAAATACAACACCCAAATAGAGATGTCAATACTCGGATGGTGGCGGGGGAGGGGGGGGGGGGACTGTCGACAGTTGACAGTGAGATTGCTTGTGCCACGTGTACTGAGAAATTTGGCAGCCAGCCTCTCCCTCGAGCGATAGATTGATTTTCTCAACCGCCGCCCCAGTGGCAGCTTTGGTTCTAACTGCCAACATCGTGTCTCATGATATTTGTGCCAAGGGTCCAAACTTTCAACAACGATCCGCTTTTGGTCCAGATGGAAGTTTAAGACAGATGTACGCCACTACTTGAAATACAACTCTAACCATTATTGTATTTAAATTTAGAAGTATGTCTTATTTCTAAGTAAATGTGTACAATACAGCCAATGTATGCCTATAAAATTGAAACAAAGTTTTTTACAGTACAAGTCTGACTCGTCTAATTTATGTTCCCCAAGGATATCTTCAAATACATACTGCTGTATTTTGGAAATATGTGCACTTGCCCACATACAATATTCACCCCTACCCCATCCACCCAACCACCTATTACCAAATCAATCAAGCCAACATACAAAAGTGTACATACATATGTAAACCCACACATCTGGCAATACATCTTCACATACACCCCCCCATGCATTTTCCAACCCCACACCCCCCTTCCCCCTCCCTCACCTAAGCAATCTCAAAGACATCAATGAAACCAATTTACACAGATACAAATTCTTACACATAGCCCACACACCAAACCATACACCTCCTCTACAATCTCCACGTACACATTCTACCCAACATCTCCCCTCTACCCCCCATCCAAAGACCACCAAACAATCTTAAAAGCATCACTCAAACCAATGTAAACAAGTACAACTTTCTACACACAACCCATACACCCATTGACACACCTCCATGTACAATCTCCACATACACTTTCTACCCCCATACCCCCCTCTCCCTCCCCTACCCCAACGACCACCAACCAATCTCAAGTACATTACTCAAAAAAACATACACAAGTACACATTTCTACACACAACCTACACATCCACCCATACATTCTCACTTACACTCCCCACATATGCTTTCCTCCACAAACCCCGTCCTCCAAACCACCACTGACCACATCACTGAAAGGAACATATACAAGTTTATATCTCTACACACAACCCACCTATCCAACCATACATCTCCACATGCAGTCCCCACATAAACTTTGTATCCCCACACCCCCCTCTCCCTCCCCCATTCCAAGGACCATCATCCAATCTCAAATACATTACTCAAAACAGCATACACAGGTACACATTGCTACACACGACCCACAAATCCAGCCATACACCTCCATTTACACTCTCCATATACACTTTCCACCACAAACCCCCTCCTCCCAACCACCACTAACCACATCACTCATAGGAACATACACAAGCTCATCCCACTACAAAAGATCAGCCTATCAAACCATGTCCCTCCATATACAATTCCAACATACAATTTCAACCACCACTTACTAAATCTCTCAAAAGCATCATACACAAGTGTATATCTCTAAAAAAAAACCCACACAATGGCAATACAACTCCACTTACACTCCATATATGTACTTTCCATCCCCAGCCTCCCTTCCCTCTTTCCTAAACCAATCGCCACCAAGCAATCTCAAACACAACACTGAAATGAATGTACACAAGTATAAACTTCTACCCACATCCCATAACAGAGCGATATACAATTTCTTCCCCCACCCCCCTCCCAACAACCACAAAGCAACCTCAAACGCATAACTCAAACAAATGTACACAAGTAAACATTTCTGCACACATCCCATACACCCAACGATACATCTCCACTTACAATCTCCACATATACTTTCTCCCCCCCACCCCCCTCCTAACGACCACCAACCAACCTCAAACAAATTACTCAAACCAAAATACAAAAGTACACATTTCTACACAAAACTGACATATCATACCATACACCCCCACTTGCAATCCCCACATACACTTTCAATCGTCCCCATCCACCCTCTGGCAAACCCACACTGATCAAGTCACTACAACCAGTATGATTAAGACTGCCTTTATAGGAATCTTCCTAGTATACTAAAAACTAGTATGTACACTTCACCTTGTGTACAATAGTCCTACGATTAACTCTACCTCCCCTACCAGCGGGGTTTGAGCATCGCAACGTCCTTTCCTTGGTTTTTGATGTTTGCTGGGGTGAGGAGGATGCAATTGCAAACGCTAAACACATCGTTGCGATGTTGACCAATAATTTTTTCATGGCTCTTTGTGTCTTCGCAAGGGTCTACCACGCTTTGTCCAAAATTCTTGAGATGTTTCTGCGGTGGATATCGATTGCGAGAACATTGCTTTGACTCTGTAATCCTGACGGTGTGGCGGGGAGTTTGTCGTACACCACTTCAAAGGAATTCTACCAGTTATGGTGGAAAAGGAGGAGTTGTATGCAAATTCTACGGTCAGCAGCTTGGCTGCCCAATCCGTGCCGTGCGGCTCCCATAATGTGTGGAGGATTTGTTTGGGAGTTTGGTTGGTCCACTCCGTTTGCCCATCGGTTTGAGGGTAGAATACTGTTGATAGCTCGATCTGACTACCGTTACACGTCATCAATTTGCACCAAAAAAAGCTAGTGAAGTGGCCATTTTTTCACTGATGATGGTTTGTTGCACACAATGCAATCATACAGTCTGGACTAGAAAAAGCCGCATTGCTCCTTCTACGGTGACGATGGTCGTCGTTGGAATGAAGTGCGACATTTTAGAAAACCTCTCCACCATGACAATGATGGCGTTGTAACCCTCAGGGGTGGCCAGCAATCCCATCACGAACTCCATACTCATGTCGAACCATGGCTCCGTCGGAACAAGTAGGGTTGGAGTAGACTAGGTGGCCTCGTAGGACGAGATGTTTGTCTCTGACGGGTGTCGTAGGATTGGCAGAAACCTAACACACCGGTCTGCATCTTGTCCCACCAGTAGTATTCCGTCAGCTTTTTGAGTGCCTTGTCCTTGTCGAAATGTCCACATGGACCGGTGTCTTGGAATTCATCCAGTAGCATTCTCAATAGCTCCTTGTTTAGTGGAATGACAGCTTGGTGAAAGTGAATCATTGTCACCAGTAGGTGTCATTGAACCAGAATTTGTTCTTTTCATATCCGCCAAACTCCTTGTAACCCTTCACAAAAAGACTCACTAGGTACGAGTCTTGTTCAACGAGCAACATGTTGATATGGGCCAGTTAATCTTGTCATTGACTTAGAGGATCCACTGGTTTAGCTTTTCCAGGCTGGTACTAAATGTCGTAGTCGAAGGTAGACTCAAAGAACTCCATCCATCGAGTCGATGGCTCAGATTTGGCTGAGTCTTAAGATGTTTCAGAGCAAGGTGGTCGGTGCGGACGAGGCATCAACAGCATTCCAAGTAGCACCATCATGCTTTGAATGTGTACACAACTGCAAGAATTTCTTTCCTATGCACCGCGTAGTTGATTTCTCGCCCGCGCAATTTTCTCAACATATACGCGACTGGTTGTTCTCCACCTCCGTTGTCTTGGAAGAGAACAGCTCCCATGGCTGGATCAGATACGACAATGGCCATGATGTCGTCCACGTTTGGATCGGCCAGTCGTAAGGTTGGCACGGAGGTCTGAGTATCTTTCAAAAAGTTATACAACTCTTGTTTGGTGTCCTCCTACTCGTTGGTTTTTTTCGTGAGATTGGAGAGGCAATGACACTGTAGTCCATTACAAATCAATGGTAGTAGTTGCAGAAGTCAAAAAACACTTGGATGTCCCAAACAATTGTAGGCATACGCCCATCGGCGACCGCCACCACCTTTTTTGGGTCCATGATGATCCATCTGCCGCCAATGTTGTGGCCCAAAAACTCGATCGAATGGGGACCAAGGTTGCACTTTGAAGGTTTCTCTATTTGTGTAAACGCGAAACTCCAAAATGTAAACATTTTGGAGATATTCATGGTACTCCTCCGGGGTGCAGCTATATACCAAGATGTTGTCGAGATACACAAGGAAACATTTGTCAAGATACGGGTGGAATATGTTGTTCATTGCCACCATAAACATTGTGGGGATGTTGCTGAGTCCAAACGGCATGATCATGAACTGAAAGTGCCTGTGTCGGGTACGGAATGCTGTCTTCTCAATGTCCTTATCACATACAGGGATCTGATGATAGCCGCTGTGTAGTTCAATTTTGCTAAGACTTCCGGTCCCAAGGAGTTGGTTAGAAAATTTGTTTTCTCACAGAAGAGGGTAGCAGTTCTTGATGGTGATATCGTTCATCGCTTGGTAGTTCATCCACTTCCACATCTCACTAGTTTTCTTTTTCACAAAATGTACAGGTGGTGCGTATTGGGACGTGGAAGATCTAATGAACCCATCACCAAACATCTTGTCCAGCTACTTCTTGAGTTTGGTCAGCTCGTGATTCATCCGATAGGTCCTCTTCACCATCAGTCTGTAGCCTGGCTTCAAGTCTATGTGATGGTCAGTATTTTTTTATGGATGTAACTCTCAGGATAGCTGTCGGGAAAAAACCCATTTGAACTCCTCCATGACTGTTGCAGACTCCTCCAACACGGCAGTGAACTTGGCAGGCGTCAAGGCTGATGTGTTCGTCTTGGCAGCTATACTTTCTTTTGCTTCTCCAGCCTCCACGTGGACTAGCCACGCTTGAGCTACGTGTTTCAAGTATCACTTGGCCATGCTCACAGATATCGGTTGGTGGTTTGTGGCTACCACAAATTCCTCTATTTCTTCCACCTCTGCTACTTCTCGTAACTCCGTTGCGTCGTGGGTCGCTTTCTCCAAGGTAGAAGTCATTTTCTACCAGCGATGCTAGCGTAGACCAAAATGTTACTCTAGTCCACCTACAGATTGTGTCAGTACAAGAAATCTTGCCCTAGGATGACGTTTTGGCTGCTCATTGGGAAAGTTCTCCAGACCGCTACGTCATGGAGATCACCGATTTGTAGTCAGAGTGGTTCGCGAAGTTGACGGAGCTACAGTCATCGACGTTTTTCCCTTCAAACAATCCTGGTTTGGTTGGCAATCCTAGCTTACGAACCATGTCATTGCTGACAAAGCTATAAGAAACTCCTCCATGTAGGAGTGCCGGTACCGCTATGCAACTTGAACAAATCCTCCGTTGTACTCATTTCAGTATCACTGGTCGTCCTTGTACTCCTCATCAAACTTTGCGATCTCAGGAATCCTTGTCTATAGTGGTGTGTACTGCCCAGATGGACGATCGGTCGGCGTACAATCTTTGGACTGGATAGGAACCTTGCCGTCTGCACATGTCCTTTGCCGATTCTTGAATTCTCATTTTTCTCTCTGTCTTCTCCCCCTCTCTGATTTTCTATTTCCATTTTTGACAGTTACGCGCGATATGGCCTGCCTTCCCGCAAGTCGAGCAAAGCCATTGATCGTGTTGATCAACGGCATCAATCTCCATGAGGTATAGTTAATTGACCCAAAATCATATTCTCCACAATCTGTGTATCAATAAGTGTATTCCAATATTCATGGATTTATCAATAATCATAAACATGAATGAATGTTACTAGAGCCCACGTATGCATCCCTTGTCAAACATGGAAAGAGTAAATGTGTTTCACAAAAGAGAGAAATTCTGGTGAATGATGAATGTTGATTTTTCTTTTCACTTCCCAATTCACTTTTGTGTACACGGTTTTGAGGGTGAGTTGACTGGTTCCATGTGATCTCCATTCAAGACAAGGTTTCCATCAACAGTGAATTTCCTTGACCACCATGAGAATTGTGTTTTTGGGGTCGCTAGCTATTGCATTCCCATGTTTGAGCATTGTAGTCCATGCTTTTGATACAATCAACTGCTACAATCATTGGCGAAAGGTCGTCCTTGATGCCAAGTATTGTACTTACTCACTGAATGCCTCCCTTGATACCATTGTTGTAGTAGAAATAGAGAGCGTTGGGGGTGAGGTCGCTTCCAGTAATGATTTCACCTAAATTTCATGTGTACTCCGCCATAGTGGACTACTAACACCTGCGTTGAAGCTTGCACTGTGCATCGGACTTCTCATTCAGCTTTCCAAAGCGAGAGAGGATAGCACACACGATGTCACTCCATGTCGTTGGTGGCGTGAGGGACTCGTGCCACGTGGGATCAATTTGCTCAAGGAATGGTATGCATGAAGTGGACGATGCGAGAGAAATCTCTTGAGCCGTTGATCTGGACCCGTCAGTCTCCTGCTACCATTAGATGGTCTTTAGATCAGACCACCAACTTAAAGCTGTGCCATGCAAAACCGAGGCCGCAAGGTCAATTTTCTTCTTGTCGTTGATGACCCCGGCAACAGTGTACATCTCCAAGTACATTTCCAAACTCGTCAGCCATATCGTGGCCGTCCATTCCTTCGAGTTCGCGGGATTGAAGGGCTCGGGACATGCTGGTCAAATTAGGGTTAACTCGAGAGTTGTAAAATTTTCTTGGTGACTACTGCTTCATGTGCACAAGAAATCCAAAGGTCCCCCCGTGCCAGGTTGAGTTGTTGGAGCAGATAGGTGTTTAGGCTCTTGAGTCCCAACATTTTGTTCTTGTCGGCTAGTGCCTCCCATTGTGCCAGGTGTCAACCCGACAAGCAGAGGCAAAGGTGAAGGGTTTGCCGAGCCCAAGGGGTCCGTCACCGGGTTGGCTGTCGGATTCATTGTTTTTGCGTCATTTTCCCCGAAAGCTACCATCCCTGTTTTGATCATTTGGATAGCATTGGTTTTTTCTTGCTGCTGATCTTCCATTGCCGGATTTTTTGCAGCAGACTGCTTGTTGCTGTTTACACTTGCTCCATTCACCATTTTCCTTACAAGGTCTGTAATCTTTTGAACCGTGGAGGTGCGTTGCAAACTTGTGCGAGGTTGTCACCAGGTAGTTAATGCCCCGGCTGCCCCTCCAGCGCCGCTATGCTTTGATACCAAGAGTTGCACGGAGCGGAACATAGGCGGTTCACGGGGATGAGGTATGGGACAAGAGACAATTCAAGGAATTGGGAAAGATTGATAACTTCTATTAGCCAGTGAGTGTACTTCGATGACAAGTATTGAGTACGTCCAGCACATATATACAATGCCTGGAATAAGAATGAAGCATATGTTGGACCCTTGTTGCTCAAGCCGATTGATGCGTGCGGGGTCGCATCCTGAGTGGCTACTTTGAGAAGCTCTGTCAAGACATCTGGGGGCTTCAAGAATATGAATTTGCATCTATATAAACGTTTAGCACCATCAAGAAGGCAACCAAAAAACATCAATACATCGATATGGTTCGCGATATTCTGTCAACCTTTCTGGAATGTGGTCGAAGTTGCCAGAAGCTTTTGGAAGGAAACATCGGACCGGTGCACGTGGCCAAAGTGCCCTCGGCTGATGAGAATAAAACTCTTGAATTTGTCGCACGGTGGGCTATGAATGTAACGATAAAAATACCCGCTCACGGAGTTTTAAGACTGGTGTACGTCAAGGAAGAAACATTAAATGGGCGTTGAGACTCTCAAGTTGCGACATCTAATGGTACAAATCATTGTAAATGCAAGCCTGTCGGCCGGTGCCTCCCATCATGCAAGGTGTCGACCCGGGGGTCCACGGTGGGGGCAGATAAGGAGTCTGTAAGGTTGGTTTTCTGGGTCGTCGCAGATGTGCCATTTTTCACAAAATTTGCCATTGACGTCTTCTTTGCATGAAGAGAATCAGTTTTTGCGTGTTGCTGATCCTCCATTGCCAAAGTCTTTGCCGGATACGCTCGCTCCATTCATTGTTGTCGTCGCGATATCCGCAAAATTCTGGAATGTTGGAGATGTGCTAAAGACTCGTGTAAGGTTGTTGTCTTGTTTTTAATACGTTGGCTGTCCCTCCAACATTGATGCGCTCTAATACCAAGTATTACATTGAGCGGACCGTGGGTGGTTCATAGGGATGAGGTGCGGAGCAGTAGACGATTATCGGAATAAGGACAAAGGGATAAAATAAATGAAGAATTAAGTGTATCTCAATGACATCTGTTAATCAAGTCGACCGCATGTATTCAATGACGGGAATCACAATGAGGTGTACGTAGGCTCCTCGGCACGAGAGCCGAGTGACGCATACAATGTCATGCCGTGAGTGGTCGCTTTGAGAAACTCCACCAAGATCTTGAAGGATTTAGAGAGCATCAAGGCTTGATTTCATCTAAGTATAGCACCATCAAGAAGTCAACAGAACAGTAGCAAAACATCGATGCAGTTCGTGATACGTCTGTCGACCATTCTACAAGGTGGTTGAAGTTGTCAGAACCTTTGATAGTGGAACTCCGGAGGCCGGAGAAGATGACCAAAATTCCCTCTGCCAAACGGAGTAGAAATCCTTAGTCGAGCAAAAATACAAGGACATGAATACCCACAAGAGAAGTTCAGGGTAAGCCTGGGAAAGAAAGATTTTCCAACGTTGTCGTCAGAACTGTGCAACCTCGACCTCAGAGGTGTGTCTGGAAACTACAGGACCGTGTTCTATAGTCTGCGAGACAGCGTGCGGACGATCAAGCTCGGTCGTTTAGTTTCCAGACACACCCCTGAGGTCAAGGTCGTCCAGTTTTGGGGATAGCTCAAATAAATTGTGCTATCCCAAACACATCCTTGGGTACTGGTGCTCGTAACATAGCATCGCACAAACATCTAGATGGGTTTTCTTGCACAACACCTTAGCCGACACCGTTTTCATTGTGCGGTGCTGCGGAGGTCAGATTAGTTATTGATTAAGTAGAGTTCTGTATTAGTTTCTTGAATCACCAGTACGGGTTTGTGTTCTTGTCAGATGGGTTGACTGCAGTTGGAACTATGCAAGTCGGAGAGATTTGCTTGTATCCTATACAAAATGCCACCTGTCTATGGGTAGTTTTGCTAGACTGTCATAGGTAAAGAAATTGTCCAAGAACAGATACCGCCCTTAACATGTCTGAAAGATTTACTACAATGGAGGATCTTGACCGTAGATCATACTATATCGATGTACAGGAAAAACATCCGCATCATTGGGCAATGTATTGGAGGACAGTGAACTCATTTGTGGAATGCATTGCAAACCAATGTGCTTAGAAACATTCGCTTTTCCATTGTAAAATCCTCTCTTACATGCCCTTTTTATCGCATTTCTCACTACCGGATGGCAAAAATCGGATTTTTTGTGTGGAACATAAGTGCAAACACCTCCCACATTTTAGCAAGAGGTGAAAATACCGATAACCCCCTATTTTGGCACCTGTGGCCCTCATATGCCTCTCCTTTGGAAATATAAGCTCCATTCATCCCTGCGTTGGAACAATAATCCCCATTTTGTCCCTCCTCCAAAGAATAAGCCCCATCTGCCCTTGTTCGGCAACACGTTTTCCCATTCTTCCACCATTTTTCACCATGCTAGAAGAGGGATGCATGTTGCTGCTGGAGCATGTTGAAATTGGGCATGCGGTGCTAGATTGCAGCCCTTTATCGCGGTCATCGCAATGGAGGACTGCGATAGGATTGAGGGATGTAGTAGCAGGGAGAGGGGGATTTGCGGGACAACAATGCTGGTCGGCACTTCGTCAACCGTCAGAAATCACCCCCCCCCCCCCTCCCCCTTGCAGCCAACCAGCCCGCCGATCAAGGCCCTTGTGATTGGGGCTTACAATCCAACTGGTGGCAAGAGGCCTATGGGGGCAGGGGGGGGGGGGGGTGTCTTTGAGCACCGGTGATTCCGGCCGACGCCCGTCGGCTGGAATCCCTGACGCTTGAAGAATGGGGATTTGAAAACTCCCCATTTTTCATTTCTCTCATTTTGAAAACACTTTTCACCCATGTTTTCATAGAAACTAAACACAAGCGCACCCGCTAGTTATACACAGGGTTTTAGGGTTTTTCTCTTACATGGGCACCTGTTGGGCCCGGCGGTAGATGGGTCCAGTAGGTTCCCTTTCAATGCATGGGAAGTCTCGGACCCCACATGCAAACTCCCCACAAACCACTTCCAAAAAATCACAAACTCCTCTATAAATGAAATTGTCATTGTTGGGTAAAAGAAAGTGTTTTCAGCATGTCAACGCCGCATCCATGCAACGTCAACATCGTTACGTACCAGACGTACACGAGTCCCTCAACCTTCCAAGTGGGAATTTTTGTCATTACACAAATAGCCCACTTCGCGTTGAGATCCTGATTTTTGCTCTGACTGTCACAGGCAATTTGGCCAACTGCCCTCGCCCTCCAATGATCCTTCTTGGACATTCTAACAACTTTGACCACTTTCGAGAAACATCGTCAGAAGTATCATGACCTTTCAGTCTACTTCTCGATGCATCGAGATTTATCGAGACGTATAAAGATGCATCTCACATCTTTGTTGTTGATCTTCGAAGGCCCCCCAATCCTCGGTGGAGCTTCTTGATCCGACCACTCACGACGCGACTCCGGACGCATCTTGCGACGATCAACCCAATCACTCCGACTATGCCTCATTTGTAACTCGAGACTTGTAAAAATGTGTTTGTTCATTTTGACACTTGTCATTCAAGTACACTTACCGCACATTATAAGTTTCTCAAGTGTCCGAAATTCACAAACTGTGTTCTGCCTCGTAAGTCATACCTGTTTACCATCTAGGCTCCCTTCGGCATAACACTTGGTATCAGAGCACAAAGGTACTGGAGAGGCATCTGACTACTTTACTCATCCGGAGAACTACCTCGCACAAGTCGATACCGCATCTCGCACGTCAAGACTTTGCAGACCTCGTGACTACGATGGAAAACCAGCGAGCATATCAGACAACCAGCAATGAGTATTCAATGACGACTTCGGCGACAGAGGAGCAGAACTCCACCATGTACAAAAATCTTAAAGCTGTAGCAAATGCTGGCGTGGCAGGCTATGCGGCAGATGGGTCAGCCCCCATGGCTCCAATGGCCAATCCGGCTACGGATCTGATGGCGGTAAACCAGCCGCCCCTACCAGCGGCCTCAATGTCTACAAGAGGAACGCGAGGTGGCATCGGACGACATGCGCGGATCAACGAGGAACTCGCAAACCGTATCTCCATGCTCAAGGGGATCAACAACCACCTGTTGTACCAACTCAATGTCACGATGGAAGCTCTTCGTAGCACGAGTGCACGAGAGGTGGTACTCGTTGAGAGAAACATCCCACTCTTGAACAAAACCAAGATTTTTGTGGCCCCATCCGAACCGTTCGATCCTGCAAATTCAAAAGGACCAACAGTTCGGATGTGACTGACGAGCTTTGAGGTGTATTCTACCACTGATGGGGTCAATGACGATCGGAAGAAAATTGACCTCACGGCTGCGCTTCTACGTGGTATGGTATTAAGTTGGTGTTCCAATGTCAAGGCCATCCAATGGCAGTAGGAGACCGGCGGGGCCTCATCAACGACCAATGGCACCCGTCGCAAATCGCCAACCGCAGGCATTCTACCCTTTGGGCAGATCAACCCAAAATGGCAAGACGCCCTGACGCCACCAACCGACTGGACCAAATTTGTGTATGCAATGCCTGCACATTTTGGATGGTTGAATGAGAGTTCTGACGCTTGGTTCAAATTTCGGTGTCTACGTCAGCAGTCCAGCATGGCAAAGTACACACGAAGATATCGAGAGATCATCACCGGAGCAGACATCGCCCTTGACGAATTCTGTTTTCACTACAACAACGGCCGCACACAGGACATCCAGCAAGCGATCGCCATCTTCGGAATCTAGAACAACTTGCCACAAATGATCGTAGCCACAGAAAGGATTGACAGCACCGACTACAATGCTGGGATAGAGGAATCCTACGGCTGACAACCTGCCAACCACAACCATCGTGGGAATGAAGAAAGCCAGTTGGGGGAATCTTCGACCCCAATGGAAGTAGACACCTTTGACCACATAGACATACGCACTTGCTACAACTACAATAATTCAGGCATATCGCTCAAAACAACTTAAGCAAGTTGCAGGCCAAAAAGGGGAAGAATTTGCGAACAAATGAGTCCAGAAACCGTAAGGGGCAGAAGTGAAAGGCGTATCTCTTGTCCAAGAGGAGCAATCTGCGTCAAACGATCGCCCATCTGAACGGCTCACGACTCCATATAGGATTCATGAGATCGCTAAGTTTGACGAGGGTTATGAGGATGACCAATCTGCGATATTGCTCAAAGTGCAACCCTGAGGTTACAAAAGTCGCCAAACAGCACCGGCATTATTGGATGGAGGGGCCTCTCACATTTTTGTGAGCAACAACATGGTTTAAAAGCTAGGTTTGCAGACCCAACCGTAGGAAAAATCGTCAATGCAAGATTACAGATACGGAGACTCTAAGAACCACTATGACTGCAAGTGGGAGACTCGCGAGATGTAATGGTCTGGAGGTCATGTCCAAGGAGTGATCACAAAATCATTTTCAGACGTGATATCATGTACAAGCACAATCCGTAGGTCAACTAGAACAGTGGCAAAGTCTGCATGGAAATCAACAGTGCTAAGTGATTCTGTGCGTGGGGCAGAAGACGACAACAGAAGCAGCACAGGTGGAAGAAACAACGGAATCCGCTACGACCAAGAAATGACAACCTGTGTATTCAATATCGCTCAACGTGCCCAAACACTTTATGCAACAAGTGGCTCTTGTGTGGCTTGTACATCTCGAGCCAATGGAGGAAGCAGAAGTAGTAACAACTAGATCATTGGCCTAATCGGCCTCATCTGTATCATCATATCCCTCGGTCACACCCGAGGGAGATGATGCAATCCTCGTGGTTTTTGACAGGTTTTCCAAAATGTCCTACTTTGTTATGATGGAAAATACCGTCACCGCCAAAGGGATAGCATGGTAGTTTCTAAACAACATTGTATCGCTACACATCATGCCAAGAACCATCACAAACGACAGAGACGGTTGATTTACCAGTTGCTTCTGATACGAACTGATGAATCGCTACGGCAGCCGGATCCAGCTTTCAATGGCGTTCTACCCTCAAACCGACAGCCAAACCGAGCGGACCAATCAAAATCTTGAACAACTTATCCGAACAATATGCAAACCACACGAGAAAGATTGGGCAGCTAAACTCCTGACCGTCAAAATCACATATAACTCGGCAATATCCACCGCAACGAGTAAAACTCCATTCAAAGTGGTGTATGGAGAAATTCCCGCCACACCGGCTGGATTTCACAGCCACAGCCACATTCCCACATTTTCTCCACCATCTGGGATGAAACACGCCAGACACTTGAAAAGACACAAGTGGTGATGAAGCGAGTAGCCGACCAACATCGCAGTGATGACGTGTTCACTGTTTGTGACAAGGTTCTTCTCATTTTGGCAAACATCGAACTCCACTAAGCCAACTGTTCAAAACTCAAACCCTGATGGCTGGGACCGCTTGAAATCATGCGCATGCAAATGCCCGTGGGTGTGCGACTCAAACTCCCCGACACTATGCAAGTTCATTTGGTGTTCCACATCAGCAGACTCAAGCACATCAAGGATCCCGGTGAGAACTTCCCCAATAGGGATGTGCCTCTCCCTCGTCCTCTACAAGTAGACGAGGACACGGACTACGTCCTTCAAGAAATCCTTGGCCATCAACGACGTGGCAAAACCACAGAATATCTTGTCAAGTGGCACAGCTACGACGCCGTGCATATCAGCTGGGAACCCTACGACAACCTCCGCGAAGCCGATCATCTGATTGACGAGCATTATCGCCGTCACTGGACTCCATCTATACGCGCACCAGGACATCGTGACTAAAAGGGGGAGACGTGTTACGTTCTAGATGTACACAAGTCCCTAAACCTTCTAAGTGGACATTTTTGTTATTACACAAATAGCCCACCACGCGTCGAGACCCCGATTTTTGCTCCTACGGT
Source organism: Penium margaritaceum (assembly GCA_023375785.1). Taxonomy (NCBI): domain Eukaryota; kingdom Viridiplantae; phylum Streptophyta; class Zygnematophyceae; order Desmidiales; family Peniaceae; genus Penium; species Penium margaritaceum. The sequence goes on from SZWC01010110.1 coordinate 55,772, forward strand.
CAAGGACAATTCGGCCAACTGCCCTTTCCCTCTGGCAATCTTTCTTGCACATTCTAACAACTTTGACCACTTCCAAGAAACATCATCTAAAGTATCACGACCTTTCGTTCGACTTCTCAATGCATAAAAAGTTATCAAGACTCAGAAAGATACATCTTGCATCTTCGCCGTCGATCTTCAAATCTCCTTGATTCCTCAACGGAGCTTCTTGATCCGACCACTCACGAGGTGACTACGTACGCGTCCTCAATGATCAACCCAATGACTCGGACTGTGCCTTATTTATAAGTTGACTTGTATGTGTGTGTTCGGTCATCTTGACACTTGTCATTGAAGCACACCTAGTGCAAAAATACAAATTTCTCAAGTGTCCCAAATTCTCAATCTGCGTTCTTCCTCCAAACTCATATCGGTCCACCATCTACGCTCCGTTCAGCATAAAAGACATGTTGTCTTTTTACAAACGAGGGGGGTGCATAGTTTCTTTTTTACGCCTGAAAACTCGCGTCCATGGAGAAGGGGAGAGTTGGGCTTGTTGTTGTGAGGCAGGGACAAATCAAGCTTATTGTTCCACGGTGGGGGTGAATAAGGCTTATTGTTCTGAGATGGGGGGAAATCAGGCCTTTTCTCAGAAACAAGGGGTGTATGGTCATTCCGCCCTTTAGCAGTAAAGAAGGTGGTAAACATTCATTTTTCATTTGACGGCATGAAGAGAAAACACCTAGAGTTGCAAGGATTCTACGAACTGAGCTCTTTCTTTTTTGTCCCTTGGTTGTAACCATTTGGTACGGGGGGATCTCCGAGACACCAAAACAAGCCTGGGGATTGACCTCCCCCCCCCCCCCCAAAA
>SZWC01010110.1:56711-80769 GCA_023375785.1 Penium margaritaceum
ACCCCCCCCCCCCCCCCCAAAACTGTGACAGACAATAGATAGAAGGGTGTTTCAAGCAATCGTGGAAGTTATGAGTGAGTTGGATGAGGGTGGTGGCCCTAAATTTCCATGCATTGCACAAGAAAGGGGCGTTTGTGACGGCGGTGTGTAGAGCCTGGATACTCCGTATCTTCCGTCGTCGTCCAAATGGAAGATAATTCATTCAAAGTGTCGCATGTTGTAGGTGTTCTTGGATAAGATGGGATATGGTGGCTACGAGTGCAAGTGTGGGGTTACATTTGGACTGTGCCCATTGTTCCTACCAGATACAATGGAGGATCGTGACACGTTTGATATCCCAAATCATTCTTTCTTGCGTGGCAGTCATCAGGCCAAAGAGGAGTTTGGGCATGTGGGGATTGAGATTGGGGAAGAAGGCTTTAGAAAGGGAACGTAGGCGCGTTGTGATTGGCTGGATGCTGTGACATTGGATGAAGCAATGTTCGATCGTTTCAGGTATATTGCAACGTGGACATAAGGGAGTCATTGGTGGGGGAAGAGAACGGTAGCGGTTATTGATTTGGATGGATCGGTAAGGGATGCAGAGCATTCTCAATGCGCCGGATAGCAACGGTCTAGAAAACGGGTCTCGACATGGGAGGCCGCCAACCGCTCTTGGTATTGCAACAAAGATAACATATCACCCTCGAACGAGGGATCCACACTTTAGGTTCACGTGGTTTGCAACCTCACGAAGTCCGCATGTTGGTCTTTAGTGTCTGCCTTTGGTTGGACACTCTATGAGGAGTCTCAAAGGCAAGAACTGTAAATGGATGCATGCAAGGTACAGGCCTTTACACTTGTAGAGCTTTGCTGAAGCTTCTGCTTGTAGTGGCTCCACTGGAGCCAACCTCAACCTACATTCCTACTTGGCGTGTCCTTAGACCGTCAAGTGTCATCCTCAAGGCAAGGTCTAGTAAGCTTCCTAGAAGCTTCCTGTCCCAGTTTTGGCCACAAAGAAAATTGCGGCCGTCGCGGGGTTTGAAGCCGCGACCTCTCGTTTGAGACTCCGGTGCCTAATCGACCAAGCCAAAAAGGTATGGTTCCTATGATGAGCCACAGGGGACATACCCATTATGGCAGTGCATTCCTGGCCCATCTCAGAACAGACCAAGGGGACATACCCATTATGGGCAGTGCATTCCTGGCCCATCTCAGAACAGACCAAGGGGACATACTCCATGGAGCAGTGCATGCCTTGTCTGTATGTGTAGCTAGCCTGCTAGGCAGTGGACAAGGTGCATACTATTTCAAAAAATCTCTCCCTTGCACCTCTGTCCATGTGTCGCTTACTGGGCTCCATCAATGCCTTGGTACTCACCCTTCCTCTGCCGCACTCCTCATGCCGAATCCATGAATGCCTGCATAGTGCAAGTTGCTCTCCAGCGGCTTGGTCATGCACTCAGCAAGCATGCTCTTCGTTCCACAGTACTGCAAGTCCACTATGTTCTTCATGATTAGGTCACGTGAGTATTGGTAACGTATATCGTTGTGCTTTGTTCACCGAGAGATGATCTCGTCTTCAGCCATCGAGATGGCGCTCATGGTGTCCACGTGTACGACCGTGGCATCCTTCTATGGCACTATCATTTCGCCAAGCAGGCTGCGCAGCCATTGAGTCTCCTTGCACACCTCAAACACAGCAACGTACTCTGCCTCAGCCGTGGACACGGAAACATAATCCTACTTCCTGCTAGCCCATAAGATGGCAGTGCCATTTTAGATGCACACATATCCAGAGGTGGATTTCCTGTCGTCAAGATTTCCTCCCCAATCAGCGTCGGTGTAGCACTTCAGGCGAAGGGGGTCCGTTCCTTCTTGGCCTCCAAGGAAGAGGCCCATGTGACGTGTCTTCTGTAGGTAGCTCAAGATGTGCTTGATTGCCTGCCAATGTTGTGGCCCAGGGTTGGCCACAAATCTGCTCACTTGTCCCACAACAAAGCAGATGTCCGGACGAGTCCCTACCATGGCGTACATGATGCTACCCACGGTGGACTGGTAGGGGATGTCTTGCATCTCCCTTTGTTCTGCTTTGTTGCTTGGCGACATGGAGGCCTTCAGCTTTGTGTTGGTCATCATTGGGGTGCTAACAGGTTTAGAGTCTTCCATGTGGTAGCGCTTCAGTACCTCACCAATGTATTTGGTTTGGTTGACTTTCATGGTGCTTACTACTCGGTTGCGGTGGATGGCAATCCCGAGGTAGTACTTGAGAGGACCCATGTCCTTCATCTCGAACCTTTTACTGAGGTCAGACTTCAGCTCATCCAGCAGCTTGACCGAAGCCGAGCAGATGATCAGATCATCCACATACAATGCAACCAGCATCAGCCCTCTCCCATCATCGCGCACGTACATGCTCGGGTCATTCTGGCAATGCGCAAAGGAGAGGCCGGTCATGAAACCGTCCATCTCTTTGTACCACATCCTTGGGGCCTGTTTCAGCCCGTAAAGCGCTTTCACCAACTTGCACACCTTGCCCTTGGGAGCTTCGACTCCTTCGGGCACCTCCATCAGCACTTCCTTGTCAAGCTTCCCATAAAGGAAAGCTGTCCTNCGAAGACGAGCAGATGATCAGATCATCCACGTACAGCGCAACCAGCATCAGCCCTCTCCCATCATCGCGCACGTACATGCTCGGGTCATTCTGGCAATGCGCAAAGGAGAGGCCGGTCATGAAACCGTCCATCTCTTTGTACCACATCCTTGGGGCCTGTTTCAGCCCGTAAAGCGCTTTCACCAACTTGCACACCTTGCCCTTGGGAGCTTCGACTCCTTCGGGCACCTCCATCAGCACTTCCTTGTCAAGCTTCCCATGAGGGAAAGCTGTCTTGACGTCCATCTGGTGTATGTACAAGTTATTTGCGGCTGCAATGCCAAGGAGAGAGCGGATGGAGGCAAAGGTCACGACGGGCGTGAACGTCTCATTGTACTCGGAGCCCGTGCGTTGAGAGAACCCCTTAGCCGCTACCCTTGTCTTGAACTTGTCGATACTACCGTCTTGCTTCTTCTTCACTCGGAGGACCCACTTGGATCCCACCACGTGGGCCTTGTTGGGTCTATCCACCAGCACCAACGTGCCGTTCTCAACAATGGACGCAAGCTCGCTATCCACTGCCTCCTTCCACTTGGCCGCATCTCGGCCATTCATGGCCTCCGCCACTGTGGATGGCTCTCCCTGAGCCATGCACGACCAGCTAAGGCCGGTCTAGTGATCCTCATACCGCAAAGGTACTCTCTTTGGTCGCAAACTGCGCCGGGGTAGTGGTGCCACTTCTTGTTTTGGTGCTGGTGCTTGCACAGGTGGTGGTTTGTTGTCGTCGTCGTCGTCAAAAGAGTCGTCGGACTCCAAGTCAGACTCGGAAGCCTCGGACGCCTCGGTATCCGCGTCCATGTCAGATGGTGCATCATCCTCCGTAGCTACTCTCCCATTCCCACCACTTGCTGGAAAAGCGAGCCAGTCATTGGGTGCTTGGTCTCCAGACTCAAGTAACACTATCCACTCTCCCGCTTTGGGAGCAAGGATCAGGTCGAGCAGCTCTCCCTTTCCAAGAGTGTGTTTGTCCAACACAACGTCGCGGCTCCTCACGAGCTTGCCTACTGCCCGGTCCCAAAGCCGATAGGCTTTGTGTGACATGTCGTACCCAACCATGATGTACTTCTTGGAGCGTGCGTCGAGCTTGCCTCCACCTTCTCCCGACTGGATCTTCACCCATGTAGTTGATCCGAACACCTTCAGATGAGATGCGTTGGGATTCTTTCCCCACCATGCTTCCTGTGGGGTCTTCAGCTGCTTGTCCTGCTCCTTTGCACGCTTCTGCAAGGCGGTCGCTGGTGTGAGATTCAAGAGGTAGCAAGCCGTTGTTGCTGCTTCAACCCAAAAGCGAGGTGGGAGCTTGGCGTCGGAGAGCATTCTTCGCACCATGCCGAGTAGGGTCTGGTTCATCCTCTCGACAATTTTGTTGCTTTGGGGGTTGTAAGGGGTGGCTTGCTCGTGGCGGATGCCATGAGGCTTGAGCCAAGGCTTGCATGCCTCGTACTCACCCCCGTTGTCACTTCGGACCGTCTTCACTTTCTTGGACGTTTGCCACTACACCATGGGGACAAACTCGAGGAGCTTCTCCTTGACCTCTCCCTTTGTTTTGAGGAAGTAGATCCATAACTTGCAGCTGTGGTCGTCAATGAAGGTCAGGAAGTACTTGCTTCCTCCGTGTGACGGTGTGTGGAAGGGTCCACACACGTCACTGTGTATGAGCTCCAAGACATGCTCTGCTCGTTGACCTCCTCTCCCAAACGGCTTCTTCTTTGCCTTCGCTTGGAGACATGGTTCACACAATGCACACCCTCTGCCATGCTTCATGGTGCACCCTTCCATTCCGCGGACTACCTCTTGCTCCTGCATCTTCTGCAGCGTGCTATTGGCCACATGGCCAAATCACCGGTGCCACAGCTCAGCGTCAGTGTCCTTGGTTGATGTGGCGGCCGCAGCGGTCAACGGTGGTGCATCCTTTGGCTCCGGTGCCACTACCTTGGTGGCACATGCGAGTCCCTCATCCGACGCCTTGGTGACTTTGGTTTGAAGCACATAAAGGCCATCGACTCTTGGAACTTGAAGCATGAGATAGTCTTTGGTGTACAAAATCTGGATGTCCTCGTTTTCTAGGGCCACCGCTTCCTTGTTGGTGAAGACAACTGTCATGTTGTTGTCAGTTATTTGTGAGATGGACAGCAAGTTGGCTGCGAAGGAGGGCATTTACACCACCTTTTGAAGGTTGACTGCCTTCTCCGCACCATTCACGTTGAACGTGATCACCTTGTCCCCTTTGCCCATAGCTTGGACGACGCCGCCGTTTGCACACTTGATGCGCATGACAGATTTGGCCATGGAGACAAATCCACCCTTCTTTTTTTATGAGTGGTGGTTGGTGCCCGAGTCAAGGGCAAATGCCCTGGGCCTAAGGATCGCTGTGCCCTTCATGGGCAGCCCCCTAGCAATCATGTTGGTGAGCTCCTTCTTCTTCTTTCCACCTTTGCTCCCGCCTTCTTTCTTGGGACTATGGGAGTCCCTAGCCCAGTGTCCAGCCTTGCCATAGTTGTGACAGTTGCCGGGCTTCCCGGAACTCTTCCCGCCAGCGTTGCCTTTCCCTCCACCGCCACCGCTTCCGCTGTTGCCTTGACTAGAGCGAGAGCTTGCACTTTGTCCACCGAAGCGAGAGGCATAGGCTGAGATGTTTGCCTCACTGCCACTGCGTCGCATGGACTCGTTGTGGACGTGTTCGGCAAAAGCCTCGTACGTGAGATCTACCTCCTTCCAACCTCCAAATACGGTGATCAAGGACCCCCAGCTTTTTGGTAGCGCCATTAGAAGGATCATGGCACGCATATTGGAGTCAAGATTCCATTCCATTTGCTGGATCTCTTGCAGCACGTTGGCGAACGACTGCAAAAATGCGGGTATCGATTCTCCTTCGATCACCCTCATCAACATCAACTGTTGGAAGATGAAGAGTCGGTTTTCTTGGGCGTTCAATTGATGCACGCGTGCGAGTTTTGCGTAGGCCTCGGCAGCCAACGTGCATCCTGTGATGGAGGAGTGTTGAGTCTCATTGATGGACGTCACAAGAATGGCGAGAGCCATGTTGTTCTTCATCCTCCATGCCGCAAGGTCAGCCGCATGCGTCGTCACGGTCGCATCGGTTGGTGTTGTCTCGGTCCCTTTTAGGAAGTTGAGGTAGCCACACACGTTCATCACAATCTCAAACTGCCATTTCCACAAAGGAAAACCTGTCCCCGTGAATTTGGACATACCCGCCTCAAGGCGGGCTAGAGTCGGATCCCCCATTTTTGGCGGTTGCTCGTCTTCTCTGCTTCGCTGCTACTCTGCTTTGTTGAGGCTGATGAGGTTGATGAGGCTGCTGACTGTGACCATTGTCAAAAGGTGCAGTTGATTCCATTGCATACCCCTCCTACCGATGATCGCCTAAGGCGATGGTGCCGTCGTGAGAGAATGGACCTTGGGTCGTACCACCTTCAATAAAGGGGAAGAGCTTAATCCCGTTAGGGCTCGAGGGTCGTGTCCAACATGGACAGAGCTGTTCCTCGTCCCCTAGACCGCCACATGGGCGCACCCTACCTGAAGAAGCCGATGGAGCCGATGGAGCAGATGGAGCCATCCAATGGTCGTGTCCCTATTGTACCTGTGCGCCCTGCAAGACCATGGGCTAGTATGTCTTGGAAGCGTGCCTTAGAACCAGAAGTGTGGGACCATAACCCTTTGTCAATGCGCCGGATAGCAACGATCTAGAAAACGGGTCCCGACATCGGAGGCCGCCAATCGCTCTTGGTATTGCATCCAAGATAACATATCACCCTCGAACGAGGGATCCACACTTTAGGTTCGTTTGGTTTGCAACCTCAAGAAGTCCGCATGTTGGTCTATAGTGTCTACGTTTGGTTGGATACTCTGTGAGGAGTCTCAAAGGCAAGAACTGTAAATGGATGCATGCAAGGTACAGGCTTCTATACTTGCAGAGCTTTGCTAAAGCTTCCACTTATAGTGGCTCCACTGGAGCCAACCTCAACCTACATTCCTACTTGGCGCGTCCTTAGACCGCCTAGTGTCATCCTCAAGGCAGGGTCTAGTAAGCTTCCTAGAAACTTCCTGTCCCAGTTTTGGCCACAAAAAAAATTGCAGCCGTCGCGGGGTTTGAACCCGCGACCTCTTGTTTGAGAGTCCGGTGCCTAATCAACCAAGCCAAAAAGGTATGGTTCCTATGATGGGCCACAGGGGACATACCCATTATGGGCAGTGCATTCCTGGCCCATCTCAGAAAAGACCAAGGGGACATACTCCATAGACCAGTGCATGCCTTGTCTGTATGTGTAGCTAGCCAGCTAGGCAGTGGACAAGGTGCATACTATTTCAACAAGCATGACATCTTGCGTTCGGAGTCTGAGAGGGGGGTTTTGATGTTGTTGTGGATCTGGTTCTACTGAAATTGAAGACTGGAATATTTCTCTTCCGAATTAGGTTTGTGTGTTGCAGATGGTTTGTCAGTGCTTAGAGAGCGTGAAGAGCTACATCAGTTTTTCCAAGTCGATAGCCTGGGATATCTTGTTGGTGAGGTGTGCGAAGGAAAATTCATTTACGGACATCCACTCGTGTGCTCGTGTGACCATGTAAAGGTCGTGTTGTAGTCCATAGATGTTGACAAAGTTTCCTCGTGACAATGCAAACCTGTAGGGGTGAGCCCCATACGTGGGTTCCGCATTGGTATAGCTTAAAGATAATGCCTAGGGGGAGGCCCTTGAGGGAGGTGAGGGTAACATGCGGAGTGTACGTGTATACATCTGTTACAAGGGGTGGGTTGGACATGATGGAAACCCAACTGAGGGGGAGATTTTGGCAAACCTCTTTGAGTACAGATTGTTGACTTCGTGTCACTTCTTTGTGTAGAGCTTCAATGAGATTGTCTCAAAGAAAGAGATGTGGGACTTGGATCCCTTGGGTACGCAAGAACCGCTCTCGTATGGGAATGCCAAAAGTTTGTGCATTAGAGTTTAGGAGGTGTCCGTTCTATGCGATGTATTCAAGACTGGCATCTGGCCAGGTGAGGTAAGGAGGGAGGAAAGGCAGGTTTGTAGTGAGAAAACAGGAGAAATTCCTTCGCCATCTACTGCTGATGTGTAAAGTGTGAATGTTGAGTATGGCAGGATGGGAGAGGAAAAAATGCCGCTTCTTTGGAAACGTTGTGTATGTAGGATAGTTTGTTTCCGATTTTCTCTAGAGGGGCTGAGGAAATCGTATACCCATTTGGCGCACTGGGCATGAATGAGATGGGTTGGGCACTTGACCTGAAGGCCATGCTCTTTGTTCGGACACACAATGGTTTTGTGCGCATAGAGGTGTACACATTTTTTTGGATTTTCTGGAACTCTGTGGAAGGAGAGGAATTGGGTGAATGATGTTTTGAGAGATTGAAAGAGATCAAGCGGTGGAGGGAGAGTTTAGAATTAGTAGAAAAAGATTGATGTTAGGTACGAGTTAATAGAAACAATCTCTGTTCAAAGTGGAGTTCAGAAATTATTCCAAAGTGGTATGGCAGTTCTGATCTTACTGAGGATGGGTTTCCAAGTTGACCGGTTCTTCTAGAAAGGAGTGGAATTTTATGCCAAGAATATACACTAGTCTGTGCGAGATAGGGTATAGCGGTCGGGATGGAGTGCGTGTATGGTTTCCTGCTGGCAAGATCAATTTCTTCGTAGGGCTGCCCTTAAGGCCAGTGTGATTGGCTATAGTGCGAAAGAGCTGACACTGTTGATTAAGCTCTCGGATAGAGCGGATGAATATGATTGTGTCGTCAGCATAGCCAGCAAAATGGCGGTAGTCCCATGTTAGAGAGGGAACTCCATAAAGGTGGGCCTTGAGATACGCAGAGATTGGTTCCATGACACAAATGAAAGAATGGGGGGGGGGGAGAGGGCATTCTCGCCTGACCCCCGAGTGAAGAGTGATTGGAGTACCGAGGTGTCCGTTGATGAGGAGTCGTGTGGTGGTGTTTCTGTGAAGGAGTTGCACCCACGTCATGAACTCTAGTGGGATGCCAAGATTGATAAGGGCGTGCATCATGTAGGGTCGACTGAGGGTGTGATCGGCTTTTCCAAAGTCTGCGGCAAGAAAACAAAGTTGTTCTTTGTTTTGGATGGCCCAGCGTTGCACGTTCATGAATTTGAGAGAGCGTTTGTTGTATGTTTTGTCCTTCAATAATGACCAGTTTGATCCCGATGGATGGTGTAAGGTAGTGCGGTATTAAGACGGCAAGTGAGGAGCTTGACCAAGATTTTGTATTCGTCGTTAAGTAGGGAGATGGGTCCGTAGTATGCTACATTATCTTTGTCGCCTTTTGGTGTATGAGAATGGTGATGGCTGATGCAAATTGATCGTGTGTGGAGAGGTGCTCAAGAATCCTGTTGTAGAAACAAAGGAGAGATGCTGTGAGATGTCTCTTGTCACCCCAAAGTGAGCAATAAAGTTTTCCCTGGATGTCATTAGGGTCTAGAGCTTTCTTTCCGGCTTGACTAAGGATGTTATTAGCAATATCCATGCAAGTGATCGATGGCACAAGGATTTTGTAGATATGTAGATGGAGCCATTTTTGATGTTTTGGAGGGAGGATTTTGAGATAGATATCTAGTGGTCTTCGGGGCTTGTAGATGTCTTGGTAGAAGTTGATGGCCACTGCCTCGATTTCTTGTTGAGTAGATATTTGCATCATGCAGTTGTAGTGAGCTCCAAGATGGATGTTTTTGTTTTCCGCGTCTTGATGAGGGAGGTTAGAGTGTGAGGGGGGAGGGCAACTTGTGTGTGCCACCAAATGTCCGTGATTTGGTGTAAAAAGGGAATACAGATTTGTAGATAACGGGTGAGTATGGTGTCAAGTCTGTTTAATCTAGTTGCTATGGAGGCAAAAGGCGTTGCTGTTTGAAGGCTCCGCGCTGTAACTAGTTGGTGGTGCATGTGAGCAATTGTTTTTTGTGTCCTTCGAGCTTCTTGTTGATTCTAGAGCTTGAGAGCTTGAGTAATGGTGTGTTTTGAGGCCAACCAGTCCTCCGAGAGCAAAGCGGGGAACTTGCGGGCCCATGGCCATTCGAGCAGAGACGTGTTAAGGCGCCAGTAGCCTTGGTCCTTAGACAAGAGACTTGTAGGGAAGAATAGTTCAACATGGTTTGCTGCATGGTGATCCGAAAGGGATGAAGTGATTTGGATGTGTCGTGCTGAAGACATGGCCCCTTTGAGGAGGCGGCTATGATAGACCCAGTCAAGTCGGGAGTAACTGTTATGAGGTCATGGATGATATGTACACTTTGCTTAATCATGGGTGTTTTGTGCAGGAAGAATATTCCATATGGAGTGAGCTCAAAAGGAGCTCTAGGTTTTCCTTGCCTTGGGAGATCCGATGAGGGCTGCGGTCTAGTGTATGTGTGATGCCGTTGAAATCTCCGAGTAAAAGGTGGGGTTTAAAATCTATGCATACTTTGTGAAGGTTGGTCCAGATTTGTGTGTGTAGCCAGTTGTGGTCGTGCATATAGGACACATACTTTCATGTGCAAATCAGTTGTGGAGACATTGAGGAGCATGCATCGGCCTTGTCTATCAAGGAGTTTCGTAATGTTAACATGCCTTTTGTGTGTGATGTGGAGGCTTCTAGCTTGACATAGTGGAGATGGGACTACCATAAGATTGTAACGTCGTGAGAGGACATAATGTTCTAATGTTTGATGTTCTATCCTCGTGTCTGTGAGGATACACATGTCAAGATCATTGACTTGTAGAATTTGGGATAAGAAGCAGTGTTTGGAGGGATTGTTGAAACTGTTAACATTCAAATGGAAGATTTTAAGGAGAGTACCATTGTGATTTGTTTGTTTTGGTGTATTAAATTTCATGTAGGTGACAGCTTGAAGGTTGTTCGTTGAGGTACTTGATGGTTTTTGGAGTTTTTCCATACATTGCGCATTTGCGGTTGTCTATTGCGTGAGGGTTTGTCAGGAGAATGTGTTTCTCGAGGTAAATCTTGACTTGTACATTGTGTGGTTTACTAAGGGAGACAAGATATGGTCATGTCTTGTTGTGTCTGATGTGATTTGTTACAGGATGGTTGAGATTTTCTCAAGAGAGGGGTCGGCCTTGGGATGATTAATCTTTCACATGTGCTGATGCCACGAGCCCATTTGTGGTTAAACTGGAATGGTTTTTTGGGTTTTCTAGATGGAAGTGATGCCGGTGGATGACTTCCTTGAGGTCCTATTGGAGTGTTCATGAGCACATCATCCATCTTGCATCGTGAAGTCCTACACAAGGGCAGATCCTACGGTAAGTGAGGGAAATCACATTTTGAGTTCGAATTGGAATGAAATGAGCTTAACGTGGAACGGTTTGACATCCGAATTTGGAAAGTCCGACACTTGGCAATGAACGGGAGGAGACACCGAATTCCTGAGCGCTCCGGGTCGGGTAAGGCGGCGCAGCATTTCCCTGTGGAATTTTCATTATTTTCAGCATTTTCATTCCTGATTTCGAGCTCAAAACCGGGTATATGGCGGAAATAGGACTATTCAACGCCCCTTCGGTGAAGTTCACATTTTTAGCTGGTAGTTGGCGTAGCGTTTTGGGGAGAGTGGGGTACTGTGTATAACTACCAACATCTGCCACCAGATCTCCGCCAGGTGAAAACCTGGCGGAGAACTGGTGGTAGGTGTTTTCTACCTAAAATAGTAGAACACCACCACCAACCATGTAGCTATATGGGTAGCAAGCACTTCACTATATAGTTTTCAGTCGAACCCACTTGAAACCTAGAGTGGCGCGCTGGGTTTGTTCGGGGTTGGACAAAAAACTATTACCTCACCCAGCGTGCCAGTGTATATTTATGCCACGTGGACATTTTGTGTTGATCCGTGTAACTTACGAAAAGCGGAAATGAACGACGTAACTAAAACCCCTCCCCGTTCGTTACGACGATCAGCTATGGCCGCGGTTCATAACGCGGTCGTTCATTCGACGCCGTTCATTCCGCGGAGCCAACAGAGGCAGATGTTTAGTTGATCGTGCATGCGTCAGCAAGCTCTGTCCGCGATACGGCAGTTGCACAAGACAAAGCACACAGTGCAGTTACAGCTCTGTCCACGTCAGTGTCGCCAACAGACACATGTGGGGGCAGATGTTGGTACCAATGTAACGTGCTCATGTCTCGTTTCGGGCGAGGTATGGCGGCGCACGAATATCCCGTTCCCCGTATCCGGATTCAAGAAGCTGATGGTGGATGGTGTGGCGCGTCGGGAGAGAGAATGGCTGCGTACACATATCCCGACCCAGGTTGCTACACGACAGCCCTGGAACAACGCATTGCATTGGTACCCGTCTGGCGCCCCCAACAGGGCGCCAGTGCTCCTGTGGAGCGGCCAGGCGCCGGGTGAAGGCCGCGCCATCCACACTGCGACCTCGACCTGCCGGATGGTCAGGCCGACACCCCGAGGACCGTTGGACCACCGTCGACTTCACGATGGGAGCCGTCTCTCCTCCCGTTCATCATTGTGATCTGCTTTGGCTCAGGGCACATGCTTCGCGACGCTACGAAGACGAGTAGCGTCATTTGATTTCAGAGGCACCGATGGTGAGCGGACGACTTTACACCAGTAGAGCAAACCACCACTGGCGCCAGACCTGCATGAGGCTCGCCTGGCTGCCTTCAGTGTGGTTAGTCTTTCTGAGTCCCAAACTTGTTTCTTCGCGCTGAGCCTCTGAGCACAGTCTTGTGCCTACCTACGCCAAGAAAAGCATTGCAAGTTGCATAGAAGAAGAAGAAGAAGAAGAAGAAGAAGAAGAAGAAGAAGAAGAAGAAGAAGAAGAAGAAGAAGAAGAAGAAGAAGACGAAGAAGAAGAAGAAGAAGAAGAAGAAGAAGAAGAAGAAGACGAAGAAGAAGAAGGAGAAGAAGAAGAAGAAGAAGAAGAAGAAGAAGAAGAAGAAGAAGAAGAAGAAGAAGAAGAAGCGTTGCACCTCGTATGGTGCGAATCTCATTCCCGGAACGAGTGAAGGATGGACACCAACAGTGAGGGTGCGTTCCTTATCTCCACCCAGACTTGTGAGCACACCACATTCAAAGCATGTCCCAAGAAGATGCCATGCCACGTCCGGGAGGCAAGAGGGGGGGGCAGGGGGGGTGGTCCGTTTAGTTCCTACTGTTACATCTGAGGATAAATCAAAGATCAACCCTCAGGACTGGCAGCACGGTATCATACCACGTGGCATTACTCTCTCCCGACAGCACTGGTACTTGTGGCCCGCTGAAACATTGGCCTCTGTCGTTACATGCCTTGCATTGCAGGTGTGGGCCTTACTTCGGCTGTCTGCAGCGGCAACATCGATGCAGTGAACGCCGTTGCGGTGACCAGCCTGCATGACTGCACGCATGCTTCAGGAGCACGCAGTGAGAGCTGCAGGTGCCTTCATGCCGCCGCGGAAGGACACGCTGAAGGGACGACGCTCCTCATGGTGGCTGCAAAGGCTGGCCGTGTTGACATCGTCACAACTCTGCTGCGCAGCTCCAACGTGAACGTGAGAGCGCGAGACAGCTCGAACGGCTGGACAGCGCTTGCCATGGCAGCCGCAGAGGGCCACGAGGCTGCGGTTGCGGCTTTGCTTGCTACTCCAGCAGTGGCTGTGAACTGCAAAGCAAACGACTGGAAGACGCCACTCATGCTAGCTGCTGAGGCTGGACATGCGGGTGTGGTAAAGCTGCTGCTTGCTGCGGAGGGTGTCATGGTCAACTGCAGGGACATTGTCGGCAGGACAGCGCTGAACGCAGCTGCCAAGGGCGGGCTCGGGGCTGTGGTGCAGCCGCTGCTGGCTGTAACGGGCATGACAGTCAACTCTATGGAGACCAATGGAAGGACAGCGCTGACTTTGGCTTCAGGAGACGGGCATGCGGGTGTCGTCAGGCTGTTGCTTGCTGCAGAAGGTGTCCTAGTTTCGATCCTGGACGTTGGTGGACGGACAGCGCTGATGGTGGCTGCAGAAGGAGGGCACGAGGACATTGTGGAGCTGCTGCTTGTCGCAGATGATGTCACGGTGAACGCGAGCACCGCCGAAGGAGAGACAGCGCTGAGTTTGGCTGCGGAAGGTGGGCATGAGGGCATCGTGAAGCTACTGCTTTCGGCTGGTGCTGATGTGAATGTGGTGAGTCACGCCGATGAGCTGACTGCACTCATGAAGGCCGCTGGGAGAGGACATGGCGGCGTGGTGCGGGCACTGTTGAAACATGGCCAAGTTAAGGATGTAAACGCGAGGAGAGTAGAGATGAAAGGGAGAGAGACGGAACAGCACGCAAGGCCGGGTGGAAGTGGCAAAACTGCCCTGATGTTGGCTGCGACTGGCGACCACATTGACATTGTGGAGGCCCTTCTTGGACATGGGGCCGACGTGAGCATGAAGACAGAAGACGGCAGGTCGTCGGATGCGCTTCAGTTGGCACTTCAGAGGGAGAACTGGGCTGTTGCCAGGATGTTGGTGGATACGGGTGGAGCTGACTTGCACTCTGCATTGCTGTGGGGTTGCGAGAAGAACAAATACTCTGTTGTTTGCTTTGCTACCAGGTGTGGAGCAGATCTGAACAGGGTAACAGGCTATAGGCTAGAATCTACTCCTCTCGCCGTGGCGGCTCTAGCAGGCGCTTGCGACATCGTCTCTTTCCTCATAACAAAGGGGGTAGACGCCCAAGGAGCTCTGGTCTGGGCAGCAAGCGCTGGAGACCTCGAGGTCCTGAAGCTGTTGCATTTGAAAGGAGCGGATTTGGACTGCCCCTGGGGCTATGGAGCCCATGACGTGGCACTGGGTGTGGCTGCTAGCGGAGGACACAAGGATGTGATAAACTACCTTCTTTCTGCTGGAGCTGATGTCGATGGATGTGACAGGGACCAGCGCACTCCCCTCATGCAAGCAGCTAGCTACGGGATGACGTGTGTTGCTGAGCTACTGATTCGGCATGGGGCAGACGTGCACGCCCGTGACAGTAGCCAGAAGACTGCACTCATGCATGCCGCGCTTCTTGGACAGTGTCAAGCTGTTCAGCTCCTGTTGGAGAGCGGAGCGGATGTGAATGCGAGATGCAAGGACAAGCAGACCGCACTTTCCTATGCAAAACGGAAGCTGTACTGGGGAAACTACGAGGACGTCGAACAGTTGCTGCTTGCAAAGGGGGCCAAGGTGTGACACAGGCGTGACGAGAGGCTTGAGCAAACGACTTAATCTCCTGGCACCGTGGACACTTGCTCTCACCTCCGTCCTCGGCATTCCGAACCAAGCCGGTCATGAAGTTTGATCCCTCTTCCTGTTTTGTGATTCAACATCTGTTTCCATGCAAGTTCAAAACCATTCAAAACCATTGAAAGCAGAATGGATCACGCTGTGCAGTGCCAAGTAACACTGTGTTGAGTTCTGGAAAACTACTGATAGAGGATTAAAGGAGCAGAGGAAGTGACATTAAAAAATGAAAGGAAATTTGAACCAGTTTCTCTTACTGGATTCCTTCCAGTTTCAAGTAATGCAGGCAGCTCATCAGAAGAGAAAGGTATGTAATATCATTGCACAAAAAGGTACCTACAAATTCGACCTGGTGTCTTACATTGTCACTGAAGAAGTCATAAGCTTTATGTCAAGCCAGCTAAGTGTCTTGTTCTTCATCCTTGGCCTACGAGGTGGCTGTTCCAGGTAGTGATGATCCGATTGATGAGGTGTTCATTTATTTTTCATGAACAAGAAATCTAGTGTCCTTCATGTTGGACTTTATTGCGTGCAACACATGATGTGATGCCACTATGCTCAGATTTTGGCATGTCCAATAAGCATCCAGAAGGGTTGGGCTCAGATAAAGGAGGCAGTTTAGTGCGGAATCCTGCACACAACGTGTTGTTACCACCTGAAATGGTTTTGGCAGGTCTGTTCACATGCGCAGAAATTGCAGTTAACAGCTTCTAGTCACAACAGTTTGTGGCCAGAAGCTGGGTTATCCATGGATACCCTCTCATTATGAAGCATTCCACTGAAAAATTGCCTCGCACTTCTACATATCTGAAGATTTTCTTCTGGGAATAATCTGGAAAGCAGTAAATCATTCATTTCAGCACTTGTTTGAGCATAAGAAACAAAAACATCCCAAAATAGAGTGTTGGAGTTTAGCACAACTAACCACTGTTCCTGTGCTGGGCGTGTGGCAATAGTTGGGCACATAGATTACTACACCTTTATTTTTCTCTCAGTTTCTCCCTATTTCATGATGGAGGACCTCGGTGGACATTGAGTCTGCTCTAGAGAGTAAACAAGCCTCATCAAGATTTCTACTGCTCCACACTTTGGGAGGGGAATCCTGTGGGGAAGATAAGCTGCCGTTTTGAATCACCAATGAACTCTCCTGATCAAGTGAGACAAATTGAGGAATTTCCACACGTGTACTGCTACTTAATGGCAGCACCACTGCGCCAAGGCACTGATGCATACGCATCTTCTCAACCATACAGTCACTCTCTCCTTGGACTCCAATACAAGACAACCTCAACATGAGTTCCGGAACCATTATGCAACCTTGCCGAATTCCATGCCAAATTCCCTGTCACTATGGTCGTGTTTCTAGCAACTTAATGCACACCCCCGTCTTTCACGCGAAGCACGCAATGTGTCTGAGAATTTGGGTCCATTAAGCTTTCTGGGTGAAAGCCTAAGATTTATGTTTTGGACCTATGTTTCACAACTATAATACACCAAAGCAGTTATTCTACTCATATCAGAAACCACTAGAATGAAATTCTTTCCCTCAGTGCATTCTGTGGACAATCTGCTCCATTATGATAGGATTTCTTCATGGTCCGTTGTATGTCCTGAAGGATGACAGGAGAGCTGGCAGACCATAAAATGTCCCTGGCAGCCGTAGAAGGCTTTTCCTTCTTACATGTTTGTATATTAGTGGCTCATTTTTGGTGCTTTGAAAATGATTGTGCCTGCATCTACTGAGGTCTCTCAGGTTTCAGTCTTCAAGTGACACTTTTGCAGGAGAAGGTTGAACGCTGTAGTGTGCATGAGGCCAGGCATTCAAGGATTGCAATGTTTAGAAAATTTCCATCCGCTGAATTGCCATAGACTACTATGCAGTTATATGTTTAATATGTAATCACTGTCTCCTGAAACTGGAACGTCTGTGATTTTTCATCTTATACTTTCAGGAAAAAGTCTCCAAATCCTCCCTACTTGTAGGTTCCTCTGGCTCTTCCTCCCCTTCTATGACTCCTCCAAAGCCTGAAGGGGTGCTTTCCTAGTCGGCGACTAAAGAAAATGTTGATTGAGGAGTGTCGGTGCTCTTTTCTGGGCACTTCTTGATAACGTAGTCAATGCATTTTTTTTATGCAACTGTCTGATTTTCCACCACCTGCTCCAGGAACCGCCCCATAAAACTCCTTCTTAAGTGCGTGCGCACACACACACACACACACACACACACACACACACACACACACACACACACACACACACACACACACACACGCACACACACACACACACACACACACACACACACACACACACACACACACACACACACACACACACACACACGCACACGCACACACACACGCGCGCGCGCGTGTAGCATTGGAAACGGGCAGCATTGCTGCTGTGCAACAGCCGCAGATGCGTGAATTCCATTCCTGGTCACGGATACGAACGAGACGTTGATCCTCCGATATGAGAGGCAGAGCAGGGACGCTGCTGCTGTGTGAATGGCAATGTGGCCGCAAGCATACCACTGGAGCTGCTGCCGCTGGTCCAATGCAGCAAGGCCTCCGAACACCGGGCAAGTTGCCCCACGAGTTTCGTGGGATGAAAGAGCAATGCGGATGGGCAAGAATGCCTCAAGAACACTAAGTACAGGTTGCAGAGTGTAAATGCGAGCCTCATCCGTGCATCACGCACAAGGCGAGCTGGCCTCCACCCCCTGGGTCGAGCCAGCCCTGACCAAAACAAAGTGAGGGCAGTTGCTGCCACAATCTTTTGGCAGCATGGCTTAGCAGGATCAGCAACTGGTAGGTGCCTAAACACAACCACAGTCAAACACTGCACGGAAAAAAATTCCACATCATCCTAAATAACATGTGGGCATGAAACTGAATTTGTGAGCTCTAAGCCAAAGTTATCGATGCTATAATGACATAAAGCTGCCGGCTGGCCCAATGGCACAAGCCCCAGGCTGCCCGAATGGGAGAAGAAATCTTGGCCGAGCAAAGATTCTGCACTGTGAGATTGTGAGTGCTGTTGCTTCTAGGACCCTTCTTTTCTTGGTGCAGCCATGTTTGTTTCCTCTCCTGCGCTGGTGCGTGTGTGTGGAGGCAAGTGGACAGTGATTATCCTCAGCTTGTGAGTACTTGGATACCAATATCAACAAGTATTGGCTATCTTACACAATGACCACTGTCCACTTGTCTTTGCAGGAGATCGAACCAACATGGCTGCAACACATACTTGGTGGTGTCTAGAGGCAAGCATGCCGGGAGTTTCCCTTGCTCCTGGTATTGCGTCTTCCAGTGGTGTAGTCTGAGCATTGTGCCACTTGGCCAGCCAGTAACTCTCGTGAATTGCTTACATGGATCAAATTGGTTGACTGCTCACAACCACCCTTGCATTCCCACACAAACTTTAGGATGATGTGGAAATCTCTTGCATGCATGTGTGGTTTGTGGTTGTGTTGGTAAGCTGCCGGCTGCTGATCATGTTGGGATCATGGTACCATAAGTTTGTGGCAGCGTGCACTCTCAGTTTAATCTGAGTGGTCAGGCTTAATCCTATGGTGGCAGTGGTTTCACCTCAGGCATGACACACGAGGCGAGGCGTGCTTCACCAAGCAAGCACAAGAACCACCAAACCATCATCGCTCGTTACACTTGTTTTTATCTGTTTCTTACAGGCTTAATCCTATCGTCTCCTTCATCGTCGCATGTGTCACGTTCACACTGTTTTTGTAGACAGCTTGTACATCTTCGTCCGGCTCATGACCTTGATCCTGCCTTTTTTGTTCCCCCTTGCACCGCCGACTGCTTTATTTTAGCCTAGCACAAGATGCACAGATTTCCCTTCTCCACCTTTAAACACCTCACTTCACATTCCCTCGACCTCGTGCATGCAAATTTTATGGGTCCTCTTCCCCGTGATTTTCTTGGTGGTCTTTGCTGTCTGTTTTTCCTCACTTGTCATTCCCTTGCTTTTGCTGGGTATTTGTGTTGCATCAGAAGAGTGATGTTACTCATGTGATCCAAAAGTCGCTTCCTCAAGCTTAGCGCACCTTCCAACGGCACCTCCAAGTTTTACGGGCAAACCATGGGGGAAATTTTTTTGAACCCATCTTTCATTGTCTCACCTCACATGGGATGTGTATAGATTCTCCCGCTCCTTCCACACCCTGGTAACATGGTGTTTCTGATCTCTCAAACCACACTCTTCCTCATGATGTCTGGTCTTTGCTTTCTGGCCTTTTCCCCCTCTTTGCTCTTGAAGCCATGTATTACATGACTTGGGTGTGGAACCGCATGCTCCAAGGTCTACTCCCTCGTATCATCACCCCCTATGAGCACTGGAAAAGCAGTTATGCCGATCTTCGTCTTGCTCGAGTATGGAGCTGTGTCGCAAGTGTTTGGCTCCTCCACGATCTCCGGGGCGGAAAGATGTCCGGTCGCGGCTGCCTCTGTGTTTCTTTTGGGGTTTTGCGTTCAGACCAAAGCCACGGGTTCTTTAGACCTTGCTCGTTGCCTTGTCATTGAGTCCCGTGACTCTCTATTCTTCGATTCTGTCTTCAAGTGTGATCTTGATCATTTGGCCTCTGTGGACACTACTATTGTCCTGCTCTCTCATTTTGGGATGGGGGCTTTCCTACGGTTGTTTATGTCGCCTCCTTCGATGGGGGACCCAGCCTCTCCAATTTATCTCCATATGAGTATTCATCTGAGTCCTTGTCTGCGTCTTCATTCAATTCTTTGCCTTTCTCCTGATTGCATCGACTCTAAACCTCCCAAGCCCTCTCCTGCTGCCCTACTGTCTCCCTAGTCTGCTGACAATCAGTCCCCTCCTTCTGCCTCGTTTTTTCATCCTGCCTCGGCACCTCCCGAGTTCTCCCCTGCTCTCTGAATGGCTCCCCAGGCTTGTGTTTGTTGAGCCATTTTCAAGTGCCCAAGCATTGATGAATCCTGTCTTGCCATTGTCCAAACCTTGTACTCATGGTGGCCGGCTTCGAGCCCGCACCTCTCACAGTGGCTTTGTGTCTAGAGATCCAGGAATGTGTGCCTTGGGTCTGACTGCCAGGGCACTAGACAGGCTTCGTGTTGGATTCGTGCATCCTGGCACCACTCTTGGCTACTCCTCACTTCTGAAGATTTTCAGATACCTTTTTTTTGGAGTATGTTGCTTCTTGCATCACTACCAATGGTCTTTCCCCTTTAGGACCCGAGTCCCACAACTGTATGTGCGGCTCGTGGGGCCACAAATGCCTCTCTAGGAGACCTCAGTGCAGGAGGAGCTGACTGCTCTCCGTCAGCACGGAGTTTACAAGCTTGAGGACCAATCGCCTGGTCAGAATGCTTTCTTTTCACGCAGGGTCTTTCGGCACAAGATGAAGCCCAACGGTGTCGTTTACCTCTACAACGTCCCTCTTACCGCTAAGGGGCTCTCTCAGATCCCTGGCATCAATTTCAACGAGAAAATTGTGCCTGTTGGACGCTGCACCACTGCTCGCGCTCTCCCTAGTCTGGTAGCATATCATCACTGAGAGCTCGACCAGATGAATGTTAACTAAGCCTTTTAAATGGCACGTTGGGCGAGGAGATAACATGGTCTACTCGCCCAGTTGCAATGATGCAGAAGGAAGGTCTGTAGAATTTGTGAGGCCTTGTATGGACTGAAGTAGTCTCCTCGTTGCAGGAACATGGAGATTACGGCCACCCTTTAGAGGTGTGTTTGTGCCTTAGTGTTACTGATCATGTGCTAATTCTCAGTCCTCGTCCTCACCTACCATTGCTATCCTCATCTACGTTCATGATCTTTCCTTCACTTCCCTGAGTCCATCTGTTGTCCAGTCATTTCATGTCCCTGTTTCAGTCATTCTACAAAATGAAAGGCCTAGATTCCGCTTCAATCTTCTCTGGCATGGAGCTCGAGCAAGAGCGTCCTAACCAAGCACTCCATGTGCATCAGGAAGCCTAATTCGTGGCCTTGGTGACCGCTTTGCTCTCTTACTCATTGTGATCCCACTTGCCTCGACACTTGGCCCCTGCCATTCAAACGCTTCTGAAGGCGCGAGATGTGTCTCAATTGGAGGGGAAGTCAATGTCACTGACTTCCTCCTTGTTACAGGTTCCCTCATGTACCTTGCTAGGAAAACAGGCGCCAAGGTCGCGTTCAGCATGAACTACTTGGCACAATTCTCTTACTGTCCATGCGTGTGTCACTCTGAGGGTGCCCTCCAAGAGGTGCGCTATGCAATCTCCACTGTATGGGTTGAACTGTTGGAGGGTTGGAGCACAACCCTCCATCATTGTTAATGGTTAGACAGACAGCGACTAGGCACATGACTCTTATGCATGTTATTGCTCTGGTTATATCTTCTTGGTTGGGGGTACAGCTATGTCTTGGAAAAGTGGTAAGAAAGGATATGTTGTGATAAGCTTTAGCGTGGCCAAGAATGTTTTTCTTGGCTCAGGTACGCGTGAGGTTGTCTAGTTTTTTTTACTGTTGTAATATGTGTGCGTGCCCATTCACTGCATCACATTGTGTTGTGACAACTAAAGCACAAAACTCATCACTAAGAACTATGGCATGCATAATTCACGCACCAAACATTTCAATGTCAAGTACCCGATTGGTTGTGAGTGTGTCACTGCTGGTGCCGTGAAGATTGTCTGGATGGACACGTAGTCATGGTGTGTTGACTTCTTAACCAAGGCTTTAGTACTGGCATGTTCATGTTTGAAGTTTACGTTGTTGATCCGACTCGCATACCCTCTGCACCTAACAGACCGTGGCGCATTTTATTCCTCTACAGCTCCGCAATGTAGCTTTCTATGATCCTATGTGTAAGCAATGTCCTCTTCAGTTCCGTGTGATTTTGTCTCAAGGAAAGGTGGGGTGTTGGTTCTAGTTTCCAAGTGCTCACTTGCTAAGGATAATCACGGTGCACTTACCTCCACACACACGCACCTTCGCAGGAGAGTGATGCAAACTTGCGACAACACATAATGCATGGAGCCGAGAAGCAGCATTCTCAAGCTTACTAGGCGTTCTCTTCCTTTAGTCAAGATTGTTTCTCACCTTTGTGCAGCCGGAGGCTTTTACCAATGAGCCAACTAACAGCTTGTTGCTTTCTTAACATTGATGACATTGGCTCAGAGTCCACTGTTGTGATGTGAGTCGTCCCCGTCGGTTGGTACAGCTATCGTGACCACTCGGCCGTGTCCATGCTCGTGCAAATCCCTGACACAGACCCAACTGGCACCGGAGCACCGATGGGTAGTGGCTCCACCCACCAACAGCTGCTAGACAGCTGCCACGACATCCCGGGTGCTTGTTGGGTGCTGTGCAGTTTTTCTGTAGACGCTAGAGTTCTCTCAGTGGACTGGCTCTCGAGCCCGATTTTCATGTTTTGCATTGTATGTCCACCGATAGATGCCGGACTTGTGCGTGTGACCAGTCATAGCATCCGTCTCGAGATTCTGCATCTCTAGGTTCAGACGGTGTTGCGTTTGGATGCCAGTGCGCGGAGTTACGGCCAAAACAATGGTTTTCGGTCGGTTTTAGGACAAACTGACATTGTCGTGTGCGTCACCCGCCGTGCGCCGCGGCAGGTATTTATGTTGTGTGCTTGTCAGTTGTCATCTCTGTCTGCATTACTGAACAACTAGAAATTTTGTACTCGCATACACTCTAGGATGGTGTAGAACATTCTTGCATGCATCGAGTCTATTGTTCACGTTTGGGTAGCTGTCGGTTCAGACCCTGCTAGGGTTCATGCGATGAGAATTTTTTTGCAACAACCACTCTCGGTCTAGTCTGATGAGGTATGTGTTGGTTTGTGTCCCAAAAAATTGTTGTGACCTCTGGCCTCGCTGCACACTCACCACACTGACGCAGGTGATTGATGCTGAAGTGACACTGGCGCTGACGTCACCGCCCACGTGGTGCCGGCTCCCAAGAAGATCATCCAGAGCCACATTCACAGGATGCGTCTGGGTTATCTCTAGCATAGGCTTGCATAAACTGAGTGATTGTTGACACTAGGTTTCCTAGTGGGACTGTGTGAGCGTCGTGTCCGGATTGTTTCCCGGGTTTGCTAGGTTGCAGGTGTGAGGATAATGCGTGGGTGAGATTCGAGGTTCGGATACCACTGTGCGTGGGTGCGAGCGAGGTTGGGCTCGCTGCCTGCCCGCTCGTCACCCCGCTAGCACGTCCTTTGCCACCCACCTCTCCCTTGCCTCTAACTTCTGTTCGCGACTCTTCGCTTCTCAAGCATCCATGGCGTTTTGCCTCTAGCGTGCTTGGCTCGTGCTTCCCATGTCCCTCGCTCTCCCTCCTACTAGGATCCTCTATCCTCAGTATGGACCGAGCGAGGTCGTTTCTTAGGGGGATGGCAACGAGCTCGTCTCATGCATGATGCATGGGCAAGGCTTGCTTAACACGGCTAAGACACCGCCAACCCGTCACACTTGCTACTCACTTTGTCGCTTCTATGTGTGACCTTTGTGTCTTCAAATACATGGTGTTTCTCATTCTCTTGCTCCCTCACGCTCTCACCCTCACCAGCTCTCTAGCTTCAATACATTGCCACCAATATCAACACTCAAGAGGCTACATATATGTGGCACCAACAGCCGCTAGGGTGGAGTTCAGTAGGTCCGCTCCATTAATGAGAGCGCTGGCATTTGCCATGTCAACACTAGATGGCTCATCATCAAGGATCTGCATGAACATTGCTGAGGCCAAGTGGTAACAATCCGCCGTACATGAAACTGGACGGGAAAGATCAGTAAACAGACACCCCCTCTCTCTGGTTACATTGTTGAAACCTGGGGAAGGAGCCAAAATTCACCAACCACGCGTGTGATCAACTCATCAAAAATGAATCGCATTAGAACCACCATTATGTAACGAGACTTTCATAACTCAGGAAATAGAACAAGCGAAAGATCAATGAGGCCGTCATCCTTTAATAGTGACCTTGCATGATGGGTGCTTCATTTTTTCACCAACCTTCGGGTGAGATGGCCAATAGGCACCGGAAAAGTGGGCGCCTGTGAACGCCCACTGGAGGACGCAAAACCATTGTTGGACGTATGGCGCCGTCTCCACGACATTTAAGGGGTCCCCGGAAAGCCATTCCCCATGCATCTTTGTCTCCCCCCGCCCTTCAGAAAAGGTGGAATGGAGCCCCACCCACCCAT
>SZWC01010111.1:19295-30386 GCA_023375785.1 Penium margaritaceum
CACAACTCTGGCACAACTCTGGCACAACTCTGGCACAACTCTGGCACAACTCTGGCACAAATCATGCACAACTATGGCACAACTCTGGCACAACTTTAGTATAACTCTGGCACAACTCTGGCACAACTCTGGCACAACTCTGGCACAACTCTGGCACAACTCCGGCATAACTCTGGCACAACTCTAGCACAATTCTGGCACAACTCTGGCACAACTGTAGCACAACTCTGGCACAACTCCGGCATTGTTTTGGTACATTTCTGGCACCACTCTGTCACAACGGTTACCACGCCGTGTCACTGTGTAATAAAGGTATTTGTGCTTTCTAGTTAATAGTTAGTGTTCCCAAAGTATTGTCACCCCCCTCTGACTATCAGTGACTCGTGTTGTGAGTTGTCAACGCTGACCATATGAAGTGAAATTCGTTGGTCATGGTCAGTGACATATGCATACTTTGGTTGGTCACTGTGCATGGTAGACACGTTGTGCCAGTACATATTGAAGGTATTTGTACTTGCTAGTGGATAACTAGTATTCACAAACCATTATCTTCCACCCTGACCATTTGTGACTCGTGTTATGAGTTGTCAAAGTTTACCACACTTAGTGACATTATTTGTTCATGGTCAGTGACATATGCCTACTTTGGTTGGTCATCGTGCATGGTATCCATACCGTGCCACAACGTATCGAAGCCCCTTGTGCTTCTTAGTTGATACCTGGTGTTCCCAAACCATTGTCTCCCTCTCTGACCATCTGTGACTCCTATTATGAGTTGTCAACGTTGAACACACATAGCGGATTTCTTTGGTCAAAGGCAGTACATATGCCTACTTTGGTCGGTCATTGTGCATGGTAGCCACACCGTGCTACTATTGACTGAAGGTCGTTGTACTTGCTAGTTGGTATCTAGTATTCCCAAACCATTGTTTCCCCCTCTGACAATTCGTGACCCATATTATGGGTTGTCAACGTTGACCACACATAGTATGTTTTTTGGTCATGGTAAGTGGCCCATGCCTAATCTGGTTGTTCATTGTGCATGGTAGCCACACCGTTCCACTACTTGTTGAAAGTCTTTGTACTTGCTAGTCAATAAATAGAAAAAGGTTTCTCCCTTTGACACCAGGTCAGTTTTTGTTGATTTGTTACACGTAGGTGACTTCACTGGAATACTCCCTCCCACCCCCCTAGAGGGATGTTCCGTGGACGACCTGGAGGACAGATTTGCGACCGCATTATGACACCCCCCCTACCCCTCCACGGCTTAGGCTCGATGGTAGAGTTGAGGTATCACAACACGGTCCCCCCCCCCCCCCCCATGTCGCGAGCCTATTCTATATTGCGCGTATGAGGATTCAAACTCAGGACGTACCGCTCCAGAATCTAACTCTATAAGCACTAAGCCAACTCACATGGTGTTCATATGATGTCCATATGACATTATACGGGTTCCTATGGATAAAGGGCATAGAATACGGGGGTGTAAGATTAGAGGGTAGTTTTAAAAAATATGAATGATAATAAAGTTAGTTTAATCATAAAAGAATGACGCAGACGGAAATTCAAATATTGCAACTTCGAGCTTGAATAAAATCTCAACCATTGCTCCGATTGACCAGCCGTAAGAAGGAAAGTTGACTATACACAGTGAAACTCTTTTTATGATATTCAGTGATTCAAGCATTCTTTGGTTGGTCATTGCGCATGGTAGCGACACCGTGCCACTACTTATCGAAGGTCTCTGTACTCGCTAGTCGATACCGAGTATTTCCAAACCATTGTTTCTCCCTCTGCCCATTTTTGACTTGTATTATGAGTTGTGAACGTTGACCACACACACTAAACTTATTTGGTCATGAGCAGTGAAGTATGCTTACTTGGGTAGGACATTGTTCACGGTAGCCACACTGTGCCAATACATACGAAAAATCTTTGTACTTACTACAAGATACATAGTGTTTTGAAACCATGTTTTCCCCCTCTGACCAGTTGTGACTCATGTTATGGGTTGTGAACGTTGACCACCCATATTGAAATTCTTTGGTCATGGTTAGTGACATATGCCTAGTTTGGTTTGTCACTGTACGTGGTTACTACGGAGTGTCACTACGTATTGAAGGTCTTTGTGCTTTCTAGTTGATAGCTAGTGTTCCCAAACCATTGCTACCCCCCTCTGACTATCAGTGACTCGTGTTGTGAGTTGTCAACGCTGACCACATGAAGTGAAACTCGTTGGTCATGGTCAGTGACATGTGCATACTTTGGTTGGTCACTGTGCATGGTAGCCACGCTGTGCCACTACATATTGAAGATATTTGTACTTGCTAGTCGATAACTAGTATTCACCAACGATTATCTTCCACCCTGACCATTTGTGACTCGTTTTATGAGTTGTCAAAGTTTACCACACTTAGTGAAATTATATGGTCATGGTAAGTGACATATGCCTACTTTGGTTGGTCATCGTGCATGGTATCCACACCGTGCCACAACTTATTGAAGGTCCTTGTGCTTGCTAGTTGATACCTAGTGTTCCCAAACCATTGTCTCCCCCTCTGACCATTTGTGACTCCTATTATGAGTTGTCAACGCTGACCACACACAGCAGATTTCTTTGGTCAAAGGTAGTACATATGCCTACTTTGGTCGGTCATTGTGCATGGTAGCCACACCGTGCTTATAGTGATTGAAGGTCGCTGTACTTGCTATTTGAGAACTGATATTCACAGACCATTGTTTCCCCCTCTGACCGTTTGTGTCTCGTGTTATGGTTGGTAAATGTTGACCACCCATATTGAAATTCTTTCATCATGGCCCGTGACATATGCCTGGTTTGGTTATATGGTGTGCATAGTAGCCACACCGTGCCACTACGTATTGAAGTTCTTTGTCCTTTGTGGTTGATACATAGGGTTCCCAAACCATTGTCTCTCCCTCTGATCATTTGTGACTCGTGTTATGAGTTGTCCATGTTGACGATACATAGTGGACCTCTTCGGTCATAGTCAGTGACGTGTGCATCCTTTGGTTGGTCACTGTGCACGCTAGCCACACCGTGCCACTACTTGTTGAAAATCTTTTGACTTGCTAGTTGATAGCTAGTTTTCCCAACCCATGGTTTCCCCCACTGACCATTTGTGACTCGTGTTATGAGTTTTTAACATTGACCACACACTGTGAAATCCGTTTGGTCATGGTTTGTGACACATGCCTACTTTGGTTTGTCACTGTACATGGTTACCACGCCGTGTCATTACGTATCGAAGGTCTTTGTGTTTTCTTGTTGACAGCTAGTGTTCCCGCACCATTGTTAGCCCCCTCTGACTATCAGTCACTCGTGTTGTGAGTTGTCAACATTGACCACATGAAGTGAAATTCTTTGGTCATGGTCAGTGCCATATGCATACTTTGGTTGGTCAATGTGAATTGTAGCCACACTGTGCCACTGCATATTGAAGGTATTTGTACTTGCTAGTCAATAACCAGTATTTAGAAACCATTATCGTCCACTCTGACCATTTGTTACTCGTGTTATGAGTTGTCAAAGTTTACCACACATGGTGACATTCTTTGGTCATGGTCAGTGACATATAGTTGTACATCGTGCATGGTATCCACACCGTGCCACAACGTACTTAAGGGCATTGTGCTTGCTAGTTGATACCTGGTGTTCCCAAACAATTGTTTCCCCCTCTGACTATTTGTGACTCGTATTATGAGTTGCCAACGTTGACCATACACAGCGGATTTCTTTGATCAAAGGCAGTACATATGCCTACTTTGGTCGGTCATTGTGCATGGCAGCCACACCGTGCTACTACTGACTGAAGGTCGTTGTACTTGCTAGTTGAGAGCTGATGTTCCCATAGCATTGTTTCCCCCTCTGACCGTTTGTGACTCGTGTTATGGTTGGTGAACGTTGACCACCCATATTGAAATTATTTGGTCATGGTCAGTGACATATGCCTAGTTTGGTTGTTTGGTGTGCATAGTAGCCACACCGTGCCACTACGTATTGAAGTTCTTTGTCCTTTCTAGGCAATACACAGGGTTGCCAAACCATTGTCTCTCCCTCTGACCATTTGTGACTCGTGTTATGAGTTGTCAATGTTGACCACACATATTGGACTTCTTCGGTCATAGTCAGTGACGTATGCATCCTTTGACTTGGCACTGTGCACGCTAGCCAGAACGTGCCACTACTTGTTGAAAATATTTCTACTTGCTAGTTGATAACTAGTGTTCCCAACCCATGGTTTCCCCCACTGACCATTTGCGACTCGTGTTATGAGTTTTCGACGTTGACCACACACTGTGAAATCCTTTTGGTCATGTTTAGTGAAATATGCCTACTTTGGTTTGTCCCTGTACATGGTTACCACGCCGTGTCACTACGTATCGAAGGTCTCAGTGCTTTCTAGTTGATAGCTAGTGTTCCCAAACCGTTGTTAGCCTCTCTGACTATCTGTGACTCGTGTTGTGAGTTGTCAACATTGACCACATGAAGTGAGATTCTTTGGTCATGGTCAGTGACATATGCATACATTGGTTGGTCATTGTGCATTGTAGCCACACTGTGCCACTGCATATTGAAGGCATTTCTAGTTGCTAGTTGATGACTAGTATTTAGAAACCATTATCTTCCACCCTGACCATTTGTGACTCGTGTTATGAGTTGTCAAAGTTTACCACACTTAGTGACATTATTTGGTCATGGTCATTGACATGTGCCTACTTTGGTCGGTCATTGTGCATGGAAGCCACACCGTGCTACTACTGATTGAAGGTCGTTGTACTTGCTAGTTGAGAACTGATATTCTCGGACCATTGTTTCCCCCTTTGACCGTATGTGACTCGTGTTACGGTCGGTGAATTTTGACCACTTTTATTGAAATTCTTTGGTCATGGTGAGTGACATAAGCCTAGTTTGGTTGTTTGGTGTGCATAGTAGCCACACCGTGCCACTACGTATTGAAATTATTTATCCTTTCTAGTCCATGCATAGGGTTCCCAAACCATTGTCTCTTCCCCTGACCATTCGTGACTCGTGTTATGAGTTGTCAATGTTGACCACACATAGTGGACTTCTTCCGTCATAGTCAGTGACATATTCATCCTTTGGTTGCTCATTGTGCACGCTAGCCACACCGTGCCACTACCTGTTGAAGTTCTTCATACTTGCTAGTTGATAACTAGTGTTCCCAACCCATTGTTTCCCCCTCTGACCATTTGTGACTCGTGTGATGAGTTTTCAACGTTGACCACACACTTTGAACTTCGTTGGTCATGGTTAGTGACATATGCCTAGTTTGGTTCGTCACAGTACGTGGTTACCACGCCGTGTCACTACGTAATAAAGGTATTTGTGCTTTCTAGTTAAAATTTGAGAGTGCAAAAATGAGCAGTTTGGGACCAGTCCCATGGCGTTTAGTGAAGTGTACAGTGAACTGGGGTTCAAAAAGCATGGCGGCCTAGGTACTTCTCCTAGTAAGAGCCCATAGAGCTCTTACTGGTGAGACTTGCTAACTGAGTCTCACCCATCGGTCGACGAGCGAAGCTCACCGGCCCAAAAGCAAAGCGAGGGCGAAGCCCTCGCTTGACCCTCGAAAGGGGGATCCTAAACTCGGATAACCCAAATCGGGGTCGGAGACAAAACCTAGGCAACTAACCTACATTGGTCCAAGAAACATCTAGTAAAGGGACTAATCTGGGTATCCCAAGCTGGTGAGCACTGTATGTGAGATTTAGCATCTAGGCTTTCTAGACTGCATCGGGCCATGCGGCCAAGGCGGAGGTGAACACACTAGGGCGCAAAGCCCCGAGGCCATGAGAACGCCCGCCAGAATGTCGCGCTCATGGTGCGTCACCTCCACGCTCTGAGCCAGCATGTCCTGCACACTCATGGCCACACCAATGGAGAGATGTATACACAGGGATTTACACGCCCCCTTGGACGTGAGTGCAGTGGGCATGCAACCCAGTTGATGCAATTGTTGATGGAGTGAGGAGGAGGGCAAGGCTTTGGTAAGGAAGTCAGCCAACTGGGTATCGCCACTGATAGTGCAAACACTAATGATGCCTGCTTCCACCGCTTCGCGAACGAAGTGGTGTTTGGCGCTGATGTGCTTGGTGCGTGGATGCAACACACCATCATTGGCAGCAATGCGGCGAGCAGCAGAATTGTCACTATGCAGTGGCACAGCAGACACCACCAGCCCTAATTCTTCAAGCAGAGGTGCAAGCCAAATACCCTCACATGCAGCCTCCTCTAGTGCCATGTATTCGGTTTCAGCCACACTGCACGCCACACATGATTGCTTTGCACTTCGCCACGACACAACAGTGCCCCACACGCAAAACACATAGCCACCGCGACTGCGAGCCATACGATCACGGGCATAGTCACTGTCACAGTACCCATCAAGCAGCGGGTTTACTGTGGGAGCAAACACCAGTCCAAGTCCAGCTGTGTCAAATACATAACGTAGCAGCTTGAGCAATGCCTTGTGATGTGTGCTGCGTGGCTGCTTGCCAAACTGAGCCAAGACATTGACTGCACAAGAGATGTCAGGTCGTTTTGTGGAGGCAAGGTAGGAGAGACTGCGAGCTATCTGTCGGTACAGTGTCAGGTCAGTGTGAGATCCGTAGTCAGTAGTGTGGACGTCCAACAAGTGTGCATAGACATCAGGGCTCATGGGGGACTGTTGTGCTGGGAGATGGTGTACGAGATGGTTAAAACGGGAAGTGAGATGTGAAATGAATCGTCCTTGATGCAAGGTGAGTGTCCGTGCCTTTCTGTTCTTGACGATGGTCATGCCAAGGAGACTCTGTGCCTCACCCAAATCTGTCATGCGATAATGTGCTGTGAGGAGTGCTTTGGTGTGTGCAATGAGGGTGAGTGAGGGGGATAGAATGAGTAGATCATCCACATACACCAACAGAGCGATTGGCACATCATCCACCCACCGCAAGAAGAGAGACGGATCGCAAAGACTCTGAGTGAAACCGCCACTCTCTAGAGTGCGTCGAAACTCCTTATTCCAACATCGTGGCGCTTGCTTCAGGCCATACAAGGCTTTCAACAGGAGCCATACCCGGTCTGTCCCATCCTCAAATCCTTCCGGTTGTTTCACATACAATTCCTCCTCCAGAGGACCATTGAGGAACGCGTTCTTAACATCCATCTAATGGATTTCCCAGTCCTCAAAAGCCGCCACAGCCAACAGCACACGGCTGGAGCTGTACTTGCCAACAGGCGAGTAGGTGTCTGTGAAATCCTGGCCCGGTATCTGGTGGAACCCCTTAGCTACCATTCGGGCTTTGTACTTCTCAATGATACCCTTCAGATTGCGTTTCAGTTTTGAACACCCATTTGACGTCAATGGCTTTCCGCCCTGAAGGCAAAGGCACCAGCTGGTACACTCCATGATCTAGTAGAGCGTTCAGCTCAGCACTCATGGCTTTCTCCCAAGCCGGCGCATCAGGCCGCCCCCTCGCCTCCTTGAGTGTCAAAGGTTCTGTCTGTGAGGTGTCGTCATTGTGGACACCGACGGTGTGATAGAAATGTCTGTAATCAACGCGTGGCAAGGTACGTAGAGACCGCCTTGTTGGTTCAGGCGAGGGTGTGGAAGTTACCTCGGCATCCGGGTGTGTGCCTGTGGGATCTAGTCCCGGTGGGGGGGACGATGCACCAGATCTTGTGCTAGCAAGATCTGTGGGTGTTAGCAGATCTCGAGGCATAGGCGAGCCAGTGTCAGCTCCAGGAGCCACCCGTTTGCTGGACCCTTGTGTTGGGCTGGGAACAAACACGGGAACACTGGCATATGTTGGGTAGTGTTCAGTGACAGGCATGGATGGAGCATGCCTCAGCGTGCGGAACTCCTTGTAGTGCAAGTTCTCTAGAAAGGAAGCATCGCGACTTTCCAAGAAGGAGTCGTTTATGGGATCCCAAAACCGCCACGCATTCGATGCATGAGAGACCCCCACAAAGACACACCACCGTCCACGTGGGCTGAGTTTGTTCTCACGTTGTGGGTGTGGGAACCAGACACATGCCATCGTTCCCCACACTCGAGCTGGTCGTAAATCGGCCTTTTCCCTGAACCAGCGTTCCCAGGGTGTCACTGTTTTAGGTAGTGAGCCTTGGGGCACACGATTCCACACCCAGGTGACATATTTGACTGCTTCTTCCCAGAAACTGTATGGCAGACCTGATTCTGTGAGCAGTGTGCGTAGTGCATCCCCCAGTGTTCGGTGCCACCGTTCTGCCACACCGTTCTGTTGTGGTGTGTATGGGGCGGTGGTCTGATGTTCGATACCCTTAGCCTTAAGCTCAGCAGTCAGGGAGCCAAAGAATTCTCCTCCTCTGTCCGTTCGCAGTGTTAGAAGTTTGCATCCTGTTTGCCGCTCAGCGAGGGCTATCCACTCAGCGATAGCCCTATGGGCATCTCCCTTTGTTTTTAGCAGAAAAGCCCACCTAAAACGACTGTAGTCATCTGTGAGTGTCAAGACATATAGAGACCCATATTGGAGAGAGGGAACAGGCATAGGTCCAGTGAGATCCGCATGAACCAATGCAAGTGGGGAAGTGGATTCCCTTATGGACTTAGGAAAGGTCTGTCGATGTGCCTTCCCCTCATGACACTCTAGACAAGTGTCTTCTTTGAGGCCATGAGCACAATCCGTGGGCAAGAGACCATGTGCAGGATCATGCTTCAACATGTCTGTGACAGAATCATTGTGGATGTGTGCCAACCGGCGGTGGATGAGATCCGTGTGCTTTGCATCCGTGGCTGTCACAGTGTGCACTTGTGGTCGTGATGAATATGTGTGCAGAAGAGGAAAGAGTGTAAGACGGTAGAGCATGTCAACGTGTAATGGCCCGTCAGCCAGCAGGGCACCAGCAGCATCAAAGAGAATGCATCGCTGCTTTTGCGCTAGAGTGGACACGTTTGCCTGCTTTTCTAGCTGCCCCCCGGACAACAGATTGACTTTTAGCCGAGGTACATAAAGCACACCAGTCAGCCACAACACCCCCCTGGTGCCTGTATAGCAACAGTGCCCACCCCTTCAACCTTTGAGACCTCGCATGACCCAGTCTGCACCCCATCCACATCGTGCACGGCATGCAAGGCAACAAACACTTGGCGATGCGGAGACATATGATGTGACGCGGCAGTGTCAAACAACCATTCGTGCATGGGAAGTGCATGGATCGTGGTGACATGGGCGTGCCCTAGCCGCTGACCTGACGGTTGTGGCATGGAAGATGCCTCAGGTAGCTGCGTCTCCATGGGAACTGCCCAGCCGAACCCGGGTGGAGGCGCCAGGGGCTGCTGAGGCTCAAGTATCTTTGCGTAGACACGTTGCGCCCATACCGGTATGGGCGTGGGGATGCTCAAGTTCTGCGGCACGTAGTAGGGGCCCTGGTGCGCAGAGAGTCCAGCCATAGGCGTGGACAGTGGCAGCTGCTGCTGTGGCGGGCCAAAGGTAGCACCACCAAACGGCACTAAAGGTTGAGTGGACGAGCTGGGTCCCTACAGGTTTGGCCCCACCCAGCTGGCCACTACGTATGCTGGGTGTGACTGCTGCGTATGCTGCCACTGACGCTGCTGCGGTTGTGGCTGTTGCCACTGCCGCTGCTGAGGAGGCTGCTGCTGCTGCTGTTGTTGCTTTTCCATCATTTGCCGCTGTAGTGTGGGACACCGGCGCCAAAAGTGCCCCGCCTGGTTGCAGAAGCTGCACCTTTGTCCTCCGCAACCGCGCCCACGGCCGCCACCACCACCGCCTGAGTTGCCTCGCCCTCCTGTACCACTGCTCCTGGCCTGTGTGTATGTCACGTGTGCAGCGGCAGAAGCACTCGCTGAGGTACCCTTGTGTATGTATGCTGTTGGGGATGTGCCCGCTGCATCACGGGCCTCGCCTTTGAGGATGTCCTTGTAGTTGCGCAGCTGTGCGAAGACGACAGAGAGATATATCTTCTCGATCTCTTCCACTGGATGGCGACGGAAGACCTCACGTCTGAATTCCTTGTACTGCTCTCCCAGATGCAGCAGTACAACATCCAGCCATTCAAGGATAGAGCAAGCTGCGCCAAGCCCCAGAAGCTGGCGCCGAATGTCCATCGCCTCATCCAAATATNCAGTAGCAGCACTTGCTGAGGTACCCTTGTGTACGTATGCTGTTGGGGATGTGCCCGCTGCATCACGGGCCTCGCCTTTGAGGATGTCCTTGTAGTTGCGCAGCTGTGCGAAGACGACAGAGAGATATATCTTCTCGATCTCTTCCACTGGATGGCGACGGAAGACCTCACGTCTGAATTCCTTGTACTGCTCTCCCAGATGCAGCAGTACAACATCCAGCCATTCAAGGATAGAGCAAGCTACGCCAAGCCCCAGAAGCCGGCGCCGAATGTCCATCGCCTCATCCCAATACTCTGCAACTGGTGCTCCTGGTTTTGGAAAGAGGTGACGCAGCTTGTCACGCAAGGTCACGACGAGAGTCATGCCTTGCTCCTCTTGGCGGGTTGTGAGGTGCTTCCAAGCCTCATAAGGGGGGGGATCTCTAGTGTGAGGGTCGGCCGAATCCGCACCCTTGCCCCCAAAGCGGTACTCGCACAGTGCATATGCCTGAGATTCAGGAAGAGCACGACGCAAGGCATTGAAGGCACGCAGTAGGATGTGTACCTCTGCGGTGTCTGGGGTTGGGATGAGGTATCATGCCTCAAGATTGTGCTTGGCGGCCCAATCCAGGAAGAGATCTTTCCACGCAAGGAAGTCTTTGGCTCTTAATGGTGGAGGGGAGAGATCCTTGTGCCCCAGGCCCAGCTGCGCCATGGCTGCCGCCGTTAGGGTGACGGACGGCGAATCGCCGCCCGGCACTTCACCGCCGTGACCGCCCTCTACTTCGCTCATCCTTACCCCTTTAAGGGTTCTTGCCCACCCTACCTCCTTTCTGCTACGCATGGATTCGGGTGTGTGGCTGTCAGCAGTGCAGTGGAGGGCCAACAAAATTTCGGCAGCAATTTACCGGGCCCACTTTGGGCCCAGTTTTTGGATGAGAGACGTTCGCTCTGGGAGTACGCCTTAG
>SZWC01010111.1:30459-41784 GCA_023375785.1 Penium margaritaceum
GGATGAGAGACGTTCGCTCTGGGAGTACGCC
Organism: Penium margaritaceum; assembly: GCA_023375785.1. Taxonomy (NCBI): domain Eukaryota; kingdom Viridiplantae; phylum Streptophyta; class Zygnematophyceae; order Desmidiales; family Peniaceae; genus Penium; species Penium margaritaceum. Next base: position 30,491 of record SZWC01010111.1, read on the forward strand.
TTAGGCTGCGTCTGGGACCCTGCACCCAACCCCCCCCCCCGACCCGTTTCTGCCCTCGCCCAGCCCCAACCTGGTTCTCACCCACTATTTGGGTGGTCTTGGGGCGGGTATGGAGTGGTGGCGCCGTCGTGGGCCCCTAATTCCCGTCGCGGCGTCTCCCTTGCCTAAGCAACGACCTAGGCACCCTGGCGGAGACGCCCTAGGGCTCCCACGAGCCCTGGATGCTGCTGGCCGCAATGGAGGTGGCCTCCTGCACCCTCTTGGGTTAGCCGCGCTCATGGTCCGACCCCTTTTTTTCGGCGCCTACAGCACTGTCCGGCCGCCTTCAGGCCCACGCAAGTGCTCTGATACCATGAGAGTGCAAAAATGAACAGTTTGGGACCAGTCCCATGGCTTTTAGTGAAGTGTAGAGTGAACTAGGATTCAAAAAGCATGGCGGCCTAGGTACTTCTCCTAGTAAGAGCCCATAGAGCTCTTACCGGTGAGACTCGCTAACCGAGTCTCACCCATCAGCCGGCGAGCTTCGCTCGCCGGCCCAAAAGCAAAGCTAGGGCGAAGCCCTCGCTTGACCCTCAAAAGGGGGATCCTAAACTCGGAGAACAAAAATCAGGGTCCGAGACAATACCTAGGCAACTAAGCTACATAGGTCCAAGACACATCCAGTAAACGGACTAATCTGGGTATCCCAAGGTGGTGAGCATTGTATGTGAGATTTAGAATCTAGGATTTCTAGACTGCATCGGGCTATGTGGCCAGGGCGGAGGTGAACACACTGGGGCGCGAAGCCCCGAGGCCATGAGAACGCCCGCCGGAATGTCGCGCTCATGGTGCGTCACCTCCATGCTCTGAGCCAGCATGCCCTGCACACTCACGGCGACACCAATGGAGAGTTATATACACAAGGATTAACAATAGTTAGTCTTCCCAACCCATTGTCACCCCCCTCTGACTATCTGTGACTCGTGTTGTGAGTTGTCAACGCTGACCACATGAAGTGAAATTCGTTGGTCATTGTCAGTGACATATGCATACTTTGGTTGGTCACTGTGCATGGTAGCCACTCTGAGCCACTACACATTGAAGGTATTTGTATTTGCTAGTGGATAACTAGTACTCACAAACCATTATCTTCCACCCTGACCATTTCTGACTCGTGTTATGAGTTGTCAAAGTTTACCACACGTAGTGACATTATTTGGTCATGGTCAGTGACATATGCCTACTTTGGTTGGTCATCGTGCATGGTATCCATACCGTGCCACAACGTATTGAAGCCCCTTCTGCTTGCTAGTTGATACCTGGTGTTCCGAAACCATTGTCTCCCCCTCTGACCATTTGTGACTCCTATTGTGAGTTGTCAGCGTTGACCACACACAGCAGATTTCTTTGGTCAAAGGCAGTATACATGCCTACTTTGGTCGGTCATTGTGCATGGTAGCCACACCGTGCCGCTACTGACTGAAGGTCGTTTTACGTGCTAGTTGGTATCTAGTCTTCCCAAACCATTGTTTCCCCCTCTGAAAATTTGTGACCCATATTATGGGTTGTCAACGTTGACCACACATAGGAATGTTTTTTGTTCATGGGAAGTGGCCCATGCCTAATCTAGTTGGTCATTGTGCATGGTAGCCACACCGTTCCACTACTTGTTGAAAGTATTTGTACTTGCTAGTCAATAAACAGCAAAAGGTTTCTCCCTATGACACCAGGTCAGTTTTTGTTGATTTATTACGCGTAGGTGCCTTCACTGAAATACTCCCTCCCACCCCCCTAGAGGGATGTTCCGTGGACCACCTGGAGGACAGATTTGCGACCACATTATGACACCCCCCTATCCCCCCCCCCCACGGCCTAGGCTCGATGGTAGAGTTGAGGTATCCAACACGGCCGCCCCTCCCCAGGTCGCGAGCCTATTCTATATTGCGCGTACGAGGATTCAAACCNATTTATTACGCGTAGGTGCCTTCACTGGAATACTCCCTCCCACCCCCCTAGAGGGATGTTCCGTGGACAACCTGGAGGACAGTATTGCGACCACATTATGACACCCCCCTACCCTCCCCGCCCCCCCACGGCCTAGGCTCGATGGTAGAGTTGAGGTATCCAACACGGCCGCCCCTCCCCAGGTCGCGAGCCTATTCTATATTGCGCGTACGAGGATTCAAACCCAGGACCTACCGCTCCAGAATCGAACTCTATAAGCACTAAGCAAACTCACATGGTGTTCATATGATGTCCAAATTACATTATAAGGGTTCCTATGGGTAAAGGGCATAAAATAAGGGGGTGTAAGATTAGAGTGTAGTCTTCAAAAGTATGAATGATAACAAAGTTAGTTTAATCATAAAGAAATGACGCAGATGCAATTTCAAGTACTGCAACTTCAAGCTTGAATAACCTCTCGACCATTGCTCCGATTGAACAGCCGTAAGAAGGAAAGTTGACTACACACAATGAAACTCTTTTTATGATATTCAGTGACACAAGCATACTTTTGTTGGTCATTGTGCATGGTAGCCACACCGTGCCACCACTTATCAAAGGTCTTTGTATTTGCTAGTCGACACCGAGTATCCTACACCATAGTTTCTCCCTCTGCCCATTTTTGACTTGTATTATGAGTTGTGAACGTTGACCACACAGAGTAAACTTCTTTGGTCATGAGCAGCGATGTATGCCTACTTGGGTAGGTCATTGTGCACGGTAGCCGCACCGTGCCAATGCATAGAAAAAATATTTGTACTTGCTAGAAGATACATAGTGTTTTGAAACGATGTTTTCCCCCTCTCACCATTTGTGACTCATGTTATGGGTTGTGAACGTTGACCACCCATATTGAAATTCTTTGGTCATGGTTAGTGACATATGCCTAGTTTGGTTTGTCACTGTACGTCGTTACCACGCCGTGTTACTACGTATTGAAGGTCTTTGTGCTTTCTAGTTGATAGCTAGTGTTCCCAAACCATTGTTACCCCCCTCTTAATATCAGTGACTCGTGTTGTGAGTTGTCAAAGCTGACCGCATGAAGTGAAATTTGTTGGTCATGGTCAGTGACGTATGCATACTTTGGTTGGTCACTGCGCTTGGTAGCCACGCTGTGCCACTACATATTGAAGGTATTTGTACTTGCTCATGGATAACTAGTATTCACAAACCATTATCTTCCACCCTGACCATTTGTGACTCGTGTTATGAGTTGTCAAAGTTTACCACACTTAGTGACATTATTTGGTCATGGTCAGCTACATATGCATGCTTTGGTTGGTCAATGTGCATTGTAGCCACACTGTGCCACTACATATTGAAGGTATTTGTACTTGCTAGTCGATAACTAGTATTCACAAACGATTCTTTTCCACCGTGACCATTTGTGACTCGTGTTATGAGTTGTCAAAGTTTACCACACTTAGAGACATTATTTGGTCATGGTCATTGACATATGCCTACTTTGGTTGGTCATCGTGCATGGTATCCACACCGTGCCACAACATATTGAAGCTTCTTGTGCTTGCTATTTGATACCTGGTGTTCCCAAACCATTGTTTCCCCCTCTGACCATTTGTGACTCGTATGATGAGTTGTCAACGATGACCACACACAACAGATTTCTTTGGTCAAAGGCAGTACATATGCCTACTTTGGTCGGTCATTGTGTATGGTAGCCACACCGTGCTACTACTGACTGTAGGTCGTTGTACTTGCTAGTTGAGAACTGATATTCCTATAGCATTGTTTCCTCCCCTGACCGTTTGTGACTCGTGTTATGGTTGGTCAACGATGACCACCCATATTGAAATTCTCTGGTCATGGTTAGTGACATATGCCTATTTTGGTTGTTTGGTGTGCATATTAGCCACACCGTGCCACTACGTATTGAAGTTATTTGTCCTTTCTAGTCAATAAATAGGGTTCCCAAACCATTGTCTCTCCCCTTGACCATTTGTGACTCGTGTTATGAGTTGTCAATGTTGACCACACATGGTGGACTTCTTCGGTCATAGTCAGTGACGTATGCATCCTTTGGTTTGTCACTGTGCACGCTAGCCACACCGTGCCACTACTTGTTGAAAATGGTTCTACTTGCTAGTTGATAACTAGTGTTCCCAACCCATTCTGTTCCCCTCTGACCATTTGTGACTCGTGTTATGAGTTGTCAATGTTGACCACACATGGTGGACTTCTTCGGTCATAGTCAGTGACGTATGCATCCTTTGGTTTGTCACTGTGCACGCTAGCCACACCGTGCCACTACTTGTTGAAAATGGTTCTACTTGCTAGTTGATAACTAGTGTTCCCAACCCATTCTGTTCCCCTCTGACCATTTGTGACTCGTATTATAAGTTTTCAACGTTAACCACACACTGTGAAATCCGTTTGGTCATGGTTAGTAACATATGCCTACTTTGGTTTGTCACTGTACATGGTTAGTGACATATGCCTACTTTGGTTTGTCACCGTACATGGTTACCACACCGTGTCACGAGTCACAAGTGGTCAAAGGGAGAGAAAATGGTTTGGGAACCCTATGTATCGACTAGAAAGGACAAATAACTTCAATACGTAGTGGCATGGTGTGGCTACCATGCCCACCAAACAACCAAACTAGGCATATGTCACTGACCATGACCAAAGAATGTTACCATGTGTGGTAAACTTTGACAACTCATAACACGAGTCACAAATTGTCAGAGTGGAAAAAAATGGTTTCTAAATACTAGGTATTGACCAACAAGTACAAATACCTTCAATATGCAGTGGAACACTCTGGCTACAATGCACAGTGACCAACCAAAGTATGCATATGTCACTGACCATGACCAACGAGTTTTACTTCATGTGGTAAACATTTACAACTCACAACACGAGCCACCGATAGTCAGAGGGGGCTAACAATGGTTTGGGAACACTAGTTGTAAACAAGAAAGCACAAAGACCTTTGATGCGCAATGACACGGCGTGGTAACCATGTACAGTGAAAAACCAAAGTACGCACAAGTCACGACCCATGAAAAAACGGATTTCACAGTGTGTGGTCAACGTTGAAAACTCATAACACGAGTCACACATGGTCAGTGGGGGAAACCATGGGTTGGGAACACTAGTTATCAACTAGCAAGTAGAAAGATTTTCAACAAGTTGTGGCCCGTTGTGGCTAGCGTGCACAGTGGCCAACCAAAGGATGCACATATCACTGACAATGACCGAAGAAGTCCACTATGTATGGTCAACATTGACAGCTCATAACACGAGTCACAAATGGTCAGAGGGAGAGACAATGGTTTGGGAACCCTATGTACCAACCAGAAAGGACAAATAACTTCAATACCTAGTGGCACGGCGTGGCTACTATGCACACCAAACAACCAAACTAGGCATATGTCACTGACCATGATGAAAGAATTTCAACATGGGTGGTCAACATTCACCAACCATAACACGAGTCACAAACGGTCAGATGGGGAAACAATGGTCTGTAAATATCAGTTCTACACTAGCAAGTACAGAGACCTTGAATCAGTAAAAGCACGGTGTGGCTACCATGCACAATGACCGACCAAAGTAGGCATATGTACTACCTTTGACTAAAGAAATCTGCTGTGTGTGGTCAGCATTGACAACTCATAATATGAGTCACAAATGGTCAGAGGGGGAGACAATGGTTTGGGAACACCAGGTATCAACTAGCAAGCACAAGGACCTTCAATATGTTGTGGCACGGTGTGGATACCATGCACGATGACCAACCAAAGTAGGCATATGTCACGAACCATGACCAAATAATGTCACAAAGTGTGGTAAACTTTGACAACTCATAACACGAGTCACAAATGATGAGGTTGGAAGATAATGGTTTGTGAATACTAGTTATTGACTAGCAAGTACAAATACCTTCAATATGTAGTGGCACAACGTGGCTACCATGTACAGTGACCAACCAAAGTATGCATACGTCACTGACCGTGACCAACGAATTTCACTTCATGTGGTCAGCGTTGACAACTCACAACACGAGTCACTGATAGTCAGAGGGGGGTAACAATGGTTTGGGAACACTAGCTATCAACTAGAAAGCACAAAGACCTNAATGGTCAGGGTGGAAGATAATGGTTTGTGAATACTAGTTATCGACTAGCAAGTACAAATACCTTCAATATGTAGTGGCACAGCGTGGCTACCATGCACAGTGACCAACCAAAGTATGCATATGTCACTGACCATGACCAACGAATTTCACTTCATGTGGTCAGCGTTGACAACTCACAACACGAGTCACTGATAGTCAGAGGGGGGTAACAATGGTTTGGGAACACTAGCTATCAACTAGAAAGCACAAAGACCTCCAATACGTAGTGACACGGCATGGTAACCACGTACAGTGACAAACCAAACTAGGCATATGTCACTAACCATGACCAAAGAATTTCAATATGGGTGGTCAACGTTGAAAACGCATCACACAAGACACAAACGGTCGAAGGGGGAAACAATGGGTTGGGAACACTAGTTATCAACTAGCAAGTATGAAGAACTTGAACAAGTAGTGGCACGGTGTGGCTAGCCTGCACAGTGACCAACCAAAGGATGAATACGTCACAGACTGTGACGGAACAAGTCCACTATGTGTGGTCAATATTGAGAACTCATAACACGAGTCACGAATGGTCAGAGGGAGAGACAATGGTTTGGGAACCCTATGCATGGACTAGAAAGGACAAATAACTTCAATACGTAGTGGCACGGTGTGGCTACTATGCACAGCAAACAACCAAACTAGGCATTTCAATACGGGTGTTCAACGTTCACCAACCATAACAGGAGTCACAAACGGTCAGAGGGGGAAACAATGGTCCGGGAATATCAGTTCTTAACTAGCAAGTACAACGACCTTCAATCAGTAGTAGCACGGTGTGGCTACCATGCACAATGGCCGACCAAAGTAGGCATATGTACTGCCTTTGACGAAAGAAATCCGCTGTGTATGGTCAACGTCGACAACTCATAATACGAGTCAGAAATAGTCAGAGGGGGAAACAATTGTTTGGGAATACCAGGTATCAACTAGCGAGCACAATGACCTTCAGTAAGTTTAGGCACGGTGTGGATACCATGCACGATGACCAACCATATGTCACTGACCATGAACAAAGAATGTCACCATGTGTGGTAAACTTTGAAAACTCATAACACGAGTAACAAATGGTGAGAGTGGTCGATAATGGTTTCTAAATTCTGGTTATTGACTAGAAAGTACAAATACCTTCAATATACAGTGGCACAGTGTGGGTACAATGCACAGTGACCAACCAAAGTATGCATACGTCAATGATTATGACCAAAGAATTTCACTTCATGTGGTCAATGTTGACAACTCACAACACGACTCACAGATATTTAGAGGGGGATAACAATGGTTTCGGAACACTAGCTATCAACTAGAAAGCACAGAGACCTTTGATACGTAGTGACACGGCGTGGAAACCATGTACACTGACAAACCAAAGTAGGCACATGTCACTAACCATGACCAAAAGAATTTATCAGTGTGTGGTCAACGCTGAAAACGCATGACACGAGTCACAAATGGTAAGAGGGGGACACAATGGGTTGGGAACACTAGTTCTCAACTAGCAAGTACAAAGACCTTCAACAAGCAGTGGCACGGTATGGCTAGCGTACACAGTGACCAACCAAAGGATGCATACGTCACTGACTATGACCGAAGAAGTCCACTATGTGTGGTCAACATTTACAACTCATAACACAAGTCACAAATGCTGAGAAGGAGAGACAATGGTTTTGGAACCCTATGCATCGACTAGAAGGGGCAAATAACTTCAATAGGTAGTGGCACATCGTGGCTAATATGCACACCAAACAACCAAAATAGGCATATGTCACTGATCATGACCAGAGAATTTCAATATGGGTGGTCAACGATGACCAACCATAACACGAGTCAAAAGCGGTCAGGGGAGGAAACTAAGCTATGGGAATATCAGTTCTCAACTAGCAAGTACAACGACCTTCAGTCAGTAGTAGCACGGTGTGGCTACCATGCACAATGACCAACCAAAGTAGGCATTTGTACTGCCTTTGACCAAAGAAATCCGCCGTGTGTGGTCAACGTTCACAACTCATTATACCAGTCAAAAATGGTCTGAGGGGGAAACAATGGTTTGGGAACACCAAGAATCAAATAGCAAGCACAAGAAGCTTCAATACGTTGTGGCACGTTGTGGATACCATGCACAATGACCAACCAAAGTAGGCATATGTCAATGACCATAGACAAATGATGTCACTAAGTGTGGTAAACTTTGACAACTCATAACACGAGTCACAAATGGTCAAGGTGGAAGATAATGGTTTCTAAATACTAGTTTTTGACTAGCAAGTACAAATACCTTCAATATGTATTGGCAAAGTGTGGCTACAATGCACAGTGACCAACCAAAGTATGCATATGTCACTGACCATGACCAAAGAATTTCACTTCATGTGGTCAATGTTGACAACTCACAACACNCTCATAACACGAGTCACAAATGGTCAGAGTGGAAGATAATGGTTTCTAAATACTAGTTATCGACTAGCAAGTACAAATACCTTCAATATGTAGTGGCACAGTGTGGCTACAATGCACAGTGACCAACCAAAGTATGCATATGTCACTGACCATGACCAAAGAATTTCACTTCATGTGGTCAATGTTGACAACTCACAACACAAGTCACAGATATTCAGAGGGGCTAACAACGGTTTGGGAACACTAGCTATCAACTAGAAAGCACAAAGACCTTCGATACGTAGTGACACGGCGTGGTAACCATGTATAGGGACAAATAAAAGTAGGCATATGTCACTAACCATGACCAAACGGATTTCACAGTGTGTGGTCAAGGTTGAAAACTCATAACACGAGTCATAAATGCTCAATGGGGGAAACCATGGATTGGGAACACTAGTTATCAACTAGCAAGTAGAAATATTTTCAACAAGTAGTGGCATGGTGTGGCTAGCGTGCACAGTGGCCAACCAAAGGATGCACACGTCACTAACTATGACGGAAGAAGTCCACTATGTGTGGTGAACATTGATAGCTCCTAACACGAGTCACAAATGGTGAGAGGGAGAGACAATGGTTTGGGAACCCTATTCATGGACTAGAAAGGACAAATAACTTCAATACACAGTGACACGGTGTGGCTACTCTGCACACCAAACAACAAAACTAGGCATATGTCAGTGACCATGACCAAAGAATTTCAATTTGGGTGGTCAACGTTGACCAACCATTACAAGAGTCACAAACGGTCAGAGGGGGAAACATGGTCTGGGAATATCAGTTCTCAACTAGCAAGTACAACGACCTTCAATCAGTAGTAGCACGGTGTGGCTACCATGCACAATGACTGACCAAAGTATGCGTATGTACTGCCTTTGACCAAAGAAATCTGCTGTGTGTGGTCAACGTTGACAACTCATAATGCGAGTGACAAATGGTCAGATGGGGAAACAATGGTTTGGGAACACAAAGTATCAAATAGCAAGCACAAGGAGCTTCAATATTTTTTTTGCACGGTGTGGATACCATGCACAATGACCAACCAAAGTAGGCATATGTCAATGACCATGACCAAATAATGTCACTAAGTGTGGTAAACTTTGACAACGCATAACACGAGTCACAAATGGTCAGGGTGGAAGATAATGGTTTCGAAATACTAGTTATCGACTAGCAAGTACAAATACCTTCAATATGTAGTGGCACAGTGTGGCTACAATGCACAATGACCAACCAAAGTATGCATGCGAACTCACAACACGAGTCACAGATATTCAGAGGGGCCAACAACGGTTTGGGAACACTAGCTATCAACTAGAAAGCACAAAAACCTTCGATACGTAGTGACACGGCGTGGTAATCATGTAGAGGGACAAACCAAAGTAGGTATATGTCACTAACCATGACCAAACGGATTTCACAGTGTGTGGTCAACTTTGAAAACTCATAACACGAGTCACAAATGGTCAATGGGGGAAACCATGGGTTGGGAACAAGAGGTATCAACTAGCAAGTAGAAAGATTTTCAACAAGTAGTGGCACGGTGTGGGTAGCGTGCACAGTGACAAACCAAAGGATGCATACATCACTGACTATGACCGAAGAAGTCCACTATGTGTGGTCAACATTGACAACTCATAACACGAGTCACAAATGGTCAGGGGGAGAGACAATGGTTTGGGAACCCTCTGTATCGACTAGAAAGGACAAAGAAATTCAGTACGTAGTGGCACGGTGTGGCTATAATGCACACCAAACAACTAAACTAGGCATATGTCACTGACCATGACCAGAGAATTTCAATATGGGTGGTCAACGTTGACCAACTATAACACAAGTCACAAACGGTCAGGGGAGGAAACAATGCTATGGGAATGTCAGTTCTCAACTAGCAAGTACAACGACCTTCTGTCAGTAGTAGCCCGGTGTGGCTACCATGCACAATGACCGACCAAAGTAGGCATATGTACTGCCTTTGACCAAAGAAATCCGCCGTGTGTGGTCAACGTTCACAACTCATTATACAAGTCACAAATGGTCAGAGGGGGAAACAATGGTTTGGGAACACCAAGTATCAAATAGCAAGCACAAGAAGCTTCAATACGTTGTGGCACGTTGTGGATACCATGCACGATGACCAACGAAAGTAGGCATATGTCAATGACCATGACCAAATAATGTCACTAAGTGTGGTAAACTTTGACAACTCATAAAACGAGCCACAAATGGTCAGGGTGGAAGATAATCATTTGTGAATACTAGTTATCGACTAGCGAGTACAAATACCTTCAATATGTAGTGGCACAGTTTGGCTACAATGCACAGTGACCAACCAAAGTATGCATATGTCACTGACCATGAGCAAAGAATTTCACTTCATGTCGTCAACAGTTACAACTCACAACACGAGTCACAGATAGTCAGAGGGGGCTAACAATGGTTTCGGAACACTAGCTGTAAAGAAGAAAGCACAAAGACCTTTGATACGTAATGACATGGCGTGGTAACCATGTACAGTGACAAACCAATGTAGGAATATGTCACAAACCATGACCAAACGGATTTCACAGCGTGTGGTCAATGTTGAAAACTCATAACACGAGTCACAGATGGTCAGTGGGGGAAACCATGGGTTGGGAACACTAGTTATCAACTAGCAAGTAGAAAGATTTTCAACAAGTAGTGGCACGGTGTGGCTAGCGTGCACAGTGACCAACCAAAGGATGCA